>JAQHQX010000717.1:0-11324 GCA_034694425.1 Arrhopalites sp. Gr-Col-00791 | reverse complement strand
TTTCATAGCTAGTCCAGTCCCCAAAACCGAAAATGGACCAAACTCGAACGAATTAGACATACTAAGGTGTCTTTGAAGCACCATCTAAGGTACCTTAGAAATTCCAGGACACCTTTAAAACACCACAAAATGACTTGGAACACTTTTTTACTGGCAAAAATCGATTTTCGAAGGTCGATCGAGGCTCGTAGTATTGTTTTTAGGGAAGCAAAGGTCCCTATTGAAATCGTTTATAAGGAACGAGGCTCCCTTCTAAAATGACTTTTGCTGTCCGTTCGTGCGTTTGGCACATGTACCGTAAAGCCTCTAATTGTGTCGCGGGGTAAAACTCGAAAAAACATTTGCCCCGGTGTACATCGTCTGCTTTGAATGGGATAAATCCTGCCCCGGGTACTATTAGAGGCCGCGTAGAATTGGAAGCATTAAGGTAATTTCAGTTCCCTGAACCGCATGTACGGGGGAAAATTCACTGTCTGTTCTCGGAGATTGTTATGGGTGTTACAAACACAGTTCCGTTGTTTACAAATATGTAGTTACTAATTCACCTACAACCGAGCAAAGTGAGCGCAGAACTGAAACAACAGGTCGAAATGAGATTGCAGTTTTGGGAGCTAGCTGCTGCTGCTACGATCAAAGTCCAGTTGTTTCTGAGTTCGATTTAGCTATTTCTGAGTTGGAAATAACTAATTTACTAACTCTTGAGCGACTTGAGAGCTGTTTTTTAATTACAGGGCAAAGTGAGATTTCAGTTTTGGTAGCTCATTCCTGAGGTTACGAACTTAATTTAGTTAGTTTCAAGTCGGGTAATTACTTATTGTGCAAGTTCTGAGTATAATGATATCAATTAATTTCTCAGTGGTGATATTATCCCCTTACCGTCAAATCTCAAACTGCCCAGAAATGACGTTGGAGCTATCATGCACAAGATTAATATGTGTACTTTGTCAGCCGAGAGTGTTTCTGGAGTTCTTTAAGGTAGCCATGTTTTGGCAGTTTTTATTTTGACGTTAAGTGGAAGATTTTATAAGTGGTTGATGTGACTACCAGTCACTAATGTACGAGGTAAAATGATTGCTACTCCGCAAAGTCAGAATTTTGTTTTGGAACCTTGAATAGAAGCAACAGCTTCGCTTCCCTTCCGCAGAATACAATTCAGCGGCCAGAACCGTCACGAAGTGACGGTTTTAAGATTTTTATGTTTGTGATTGATAAGCTACTAATTTGACAACTAATAAGTTAATTACGTTCTAATGGTTGAATCTGTCAACATTTTTATTATATATTGTTTTGTTTACTCATTCAAATTTTAATGCAAATCACATAAAATTGCTTAAAAAATTATGAATTCGACATTTATGCATCCTCAATAAAAATGATGCCATTCGCAATTGCAATCCACAATTCCTATTTTTGCCTGGTAAAATAGCGGTTCGTCACATTTAATTGTTAATTGTTATTTCGCAACCACTTGACATTACACTTTATTTTCTGGTGCTTTCATTCATTTCGCATAAAATTCCATTTGCAAATTATATCGTAATGGAAGAAATTCGAAATTTCGCAATAAAATATACTATTTTTACATTATTTTCACACTTACCCAGTATCGATTTCATCATAACCCCAATTCTCGTCTACACCCCGAAGCTTTCAGACTCTCCACCCAAATTAAAATGTGAGCTGGCTTCATGCAAGTATCACAGTCAATTGAACATTGAATATCCATTAAGGTCAAATGTCAACCAATCAAATTATCACTCATCAAGCTTCAAACAGTTGAAATCGAAATTGAAATTGAATTCTTTGCACAGAGAAAATACTCGTCAGTCTAGACGATACCCAATAAAACTACAATGGACTCCAACTGTTTAATTAACAGCCTTTAGATTTTCTGACAGAAAAAGGAATGACCTCACTACTTCAAGATAGGTCCTCAAAAACTTTAATTTGATTAAGATTATTGCAGGATTATTTTACAATTCTGTGAAGAAAAGTAAAGTGTTTCTCGCTGTATCTCCAAGATGTTGACGAAAACTACTCACAAGGAAATGATGCGTTTTTACAAAATGGCCAACGCCCTTTGTGCCATTCCCTACAAATGGGATGAAACAAATAAATGTGCCACCAAGTCCAAAAGTAGGTTCCAATTAACAATCTGGCATCTTACAATACTCTGGCAGTTCCTTTGTTGGTTGAGGGCACTCAATTGCATTGTCGATGGTATTATCTTTCGGGATAGAAAAGTAGCGTCTCTTGCAATTGATTTGATGTTTTTCATCGGATACGGATTCTTCTTCATCTCGAATGTCAGCACTATCGTTCATAAACATGACTTCATTAAGTGTGTCAACAATTTGTTCCAGATCGATGTGGACAATATAAGTAAGTTTATCCTTACTAATAATTTATCTACATATTTGTATGTACTTCAATCAAAATGCAAAAAGGTGTTATAAAGTTGCAGTTTGAATTTGTAGAGATGGAAAATTATTTTGTGGTTTCATTTGCAGCACAATTTCAGACTCGCCTCATACCGAGGCGATTTGACGGATGCGATATTCTCATGACTATCTTTAACAGAATAATGTACCCTATGTGTATTGTTCTGCTTTTCCTTTTTTTGAGCGATCTGGACAACAAAAGGTTTTTGCTATCCCTTTGGCCATCGATGGAAGGAGGGAGATCGGGGAGGAGGCAACCTAATTGGTTGTATGTGGTTTGGGCTCTACTGGAGTATTTCGAGTTTTTGCATTGCGGCTACACGATCTTTCTCTACTGGTACTTTATTCTCGTTTACATCCGCAGTTCCAACTACTGGCTCAAATTTCTGTACAGGTCAGTACTACTTCTTTAAAATAGAATATGAGCTCATCGCATTGGCCTATCCTTGCAACTACAGATTGTGGAGACCCCAGAGGCTTCTGTAGAGTTTAATTTCAAGTGGTGGAAATATATTTTTGAATATTCCCCAGTTCCCACTTATTTAGTCAGATGGAGACAGGAAAAATAATGACATGACGTCAAAAACCCCTACATTCGAAATGACAAAATTTCTCACACTTTAATTTCAACAAAATCCTGTCTGAAGGTTTTTCTGGCAAAGAAAATACTTCATAAGCTGATTGAAGTTGTTCGAAAATGTTTTGAAAATGTGAAATTTCAAATGGTTCTGATAACGTTGGGTGGATACGATGTGACACTCCTTCATACAAATTTTGCATTTCACATTTCACATCCCAACATCGAAAATGAGTGAATGAGTTGCATGCAAGCAAATATTTTACAAGGCGGATTCAATTGTCAAAATGCTGATATAATTGCAAAATGTCTTTAATCCAATTGTAGATCCTGCTCCATGGAAGGGAAGGACAATCTTGGTCCTGGACAGTTCACTACAGTCCGAGCCCTGAATCCAAAGGACGCGGTTGTAGTGTACAAAAAATTATGGGTCCTCAATATCCAGTTCAATTCCTGCATGTCTAGATTATTCTTGCCCGCCTTCAAAATCTTCAACATCCTCATGCATCTCCAGTCGAATCTGGTTTCAATTAAATTTCACACAAGTATTCCACTCCCTGCTTTTGGAATATTCCCTTTCTTTTCTATGAATTTTATAATGGTAGAATTCACCATGTACCCAGCATTGGGATTGATTCATCATCTGTCTCAAGTCTTAATTCACAGTCTCAAGGACTGGAGGTTGGGGTTCGCCTGTGGTTGGACTAGAGGTGGGGCTTTGGGGAAGCGGGAAATTAGAGCTCTTCGTCCACTCGGCATTCGCATCGGGTCTGTTTACTTTTTGGAAAAAACGACAGTTCTAGTTCTACTTGGAATCATCATCAATCTGACAGTGTCCTGTCTCATTCTGATGTGAACTTGTAAATACCATGAAATTTCCTTCTCGATAGGGACAGTTGACCTTATTCAAAGTTTGCCTCGGCAACGCATTTCCAAATGGTGCATGATTTCATGTCTTACATTCCCATGCCGTCAATTTCCAAATTGGTTGTCGTTGAAATACAACTTTACTGAAGAAAGAGTAATGAAAAGTGTTCTGGTATGGCGAAACCTTGGTATTTTTCGATTTTTCAAAATGTAAGGCAAATTTAATTAACTGGGCGCTCAAGAAATCGTTGTCTATACCTGGACATTTTGAGCTTGTATTACAAATGTAGTAGCAAAAATGGGGTACATGTCTCCAGCTTGAAGTTATGAAATTTAAAATTAAATTGACCTCGTTCATATTACCAACAACGCTGCAACGTTGGAAAATTTCAATGTATGGGAAATATAGCAAACTCTTCTGCTACTACAGCACTCAATGTTCTCTTTAAATTGAATACTTTTACATTAATTACCAACTTCGTTTTATTCGTCCATGTATATTGATTCTTTATAAAATCCGCTTTGTTCTCTGAATTGTTCTTCCCAGTTCAAATAACAGGGAAAATTCTGCCTGTTTATTCAGTCTCCAGGTGCAAATAAGGTTTTAGAGGCTGAACAGCTCAAACAACAAAACTGCAAGAAAGTTTGAAATTAAGACAAAATGGCGAAGATTTTCAAAATAATTTTTATACTAATTTCTACATGGATTTGGTTTCACAAATTCATTTTGTCAATCAGAGGAAAAATACTAAGGCTGATTCTGACGATTCAATCTGCACGTGATCTGGACAGATTGCTCATCTCTGTGGCCAAATACAATATAGTTGTTTCTGAACTAGTTAGATGTATTCCCTTTCAGTATGCAGAGGGGCCACAGCTTGCAATCAAAGCAGCCAATACAAAAGGTCAAATTGTTTGGTTGTCCGCTTGCCTCATCTTCATTCTACGTACGTCATTGTGGTTACACCAACTAATGAGAATTTCATTTTGGGAAATGATGTATCAAGATGGAATCAAAATGGACAAAGTTATCCTTGTGAGTCTCAGTCCGTTGCTTATATTTAACATTTTGTCTATCATCAGTACCACAATCAAACGACCAGCAACATCAGCCCAAGTCTTCAACAGTGTCGTGAGAATAGATAGACAATTTTCAGGTCAGTCTAAGCGCAAAATACTTTTGATGATTTGTCCGTACAAAAAAAGGCATGTCTCATTGATATTTTAATGAGGGTGTTCATTTTATTGACCCCAAGAATTACGAAATTGGCCCTCAGAATTCTCAATTGTGTGCTGTAAAAGTTTTTGGTTCAAAAACATTATGAATACATTGTGAAGCTTAGTTGGTAAGTGCCACTGCTCAAAAGTATTCAACCTACTGTCCAAAAATTACATTCGACTACTTGGCCAATGGTCATTGTTTTCAGAGATCTCTAACCACACTCGCTTCGCTCACTACTTCATTCAAATAAACTCACTAATCTGAGTTGTCAAAGGTGGATGAGCTGCTAGTTAGGTTTAAGCCAAACAGTTCCCGAGTGCACAAGTCAGTTGTAATTCCCGGTGCCAGATAAATTGGGGGTCAAATAATGAAAATTGAGGGAAAATTCCGTAATTCTTGAGGTCGGTAAAATATTGTCTTTTTTTGCTCATCAGCAAAGTTTTTGAAGAGCGCCACCTCAACAATGGATTTGGAACCAGCCATAAGGAACTTTGCATTAACTATAGCCATCTCCGCTTTATTAATAGTACCTCCAGCTACGATCATATTAATCTGCTATGAAATCCAGGCTCCAGACTCAATTCTATTTTTACCCTACTGGTTTTGTGATGATTCAAAATGTTCATGGTGGATCCACTTGAGTTTCATTCTTGTCGATGTGGGTGCTCTTTTATTTGGGGCAACACTTAGCATGTCTCATTTAACCTTAATTGGTCATCCGCTATTGCTGATCCTGACCATGACAAGGACTATGATGTAAGTTGATACTTTTTAATAGACATCAAATAGTTCTCCTGCAGTGCTTAGACTAACAACTTGTAAGCTTCATTTTAAAGTTTATGGCATTTTCCAATATTCTTTTCGCAGATCAAAATGTAAATCTAAAACAGATCGGAATTATCAGGAAGAACTAATCAAATTTTATGCCACATTTCAAATACTCGTTAAAATTTTGAATGATTCCCTTCTTCCTTTGATGGCTACACTCGCTCCCAGTTTGTTTCGATTTTCAATTATTTTTTTGAATTGTGCTATCATCTGGAATACAAAGAATGTGGTTGAAGGACGAGCTGACATTCTTTTTCTCCAGGTGTCACTACTAGTAGGTAGCATCATAATGACTGTAGTCGTGTTTGCTGCTCTTCGTGGGACTGTGGTCGCTTTCAATTTAACCAGAACATTTGTGGAACAAGTCAAAATTAACATGTTACTCAACAATCGAAAAGTTAGAATAAGCGAGGAAGAGGACGCCAATACTGTGCTAGCTGAAAGGTATGGTTGCAGCTTAGTGAAGTCATGGAAGCCCATTAATATTGAAATTGGAATTTGCTGCAAAGTGGAGGAAGACATTTCGTTGGCTTATTTGGAATCTCTCTTGGACAACACGATTGCCATTCTCATAACATTTTCAAACTAATCGACTTTGGTTATTTTGTTCTTGGATGACAGCATGGAATTAGCAAAAAACTTTAAAGCACCACATCGGACACTGTGTGTATGCTCATCGAATGGTCTGGATGCCTCATTAGGATTTTAGTAAAGCCGTAAAACAATGAATTAAGCAAATGTAGTTGTTTAAGACGATAAAATAAACTAAAAATATATTAACTTACATTCTTCTAAGGTACTTTGTATCGGCAATCAGATTTGGTTCCTGATGTTTATCTAATCATTTTATTTTAGAGTGTTTTGTATTATGATTTTACAAACTTGAACATGACACACTTGTTTGACATTGAAATTAGCTGCATTAAAGTAGTGTATTATTCAAGCATTTGATTAAGTCAAAAACACTTGCACGAAGATACGGAGGGAAATTGAAGCACCGCGTATTGGTGTAAAAATCAAATGGTGCATCATTCGTTCACAGTATGAACTTCACACTATTGTAGTTGAGTGTTATCAAAATCCATTTGCTGTCTCAAGAATTTTGTCTGGAGTTTTTAGACTTTACCAAAATGTGACTTCAGCTAAACAAACTGTAATGCCATTGACCCATTTGTACCAATATTCGCTTAACCTATTCGCAATTTGACATTTTTCTGCCAGTTCACTTTTACATACGTTGGTATTTTTTGCTCAAGCAAATATATTCAAACTCACCGGTAGGTAGCGTCAGTGTTTTGGGTATTCTTTAACCTAATCTATCTGAGTTTGAATATATTTGCCTGAGCAAACATATTACCCCTGTTTCTTACTTTGGTCACTGTGTTTCAAAGTCATTTCACAAATATTTGAGCAACCGATGAGTCAATACAAGAAATGTTTGACGATGTTGTCATGAATGAGTAATCGTGTATCGAATTGAGCAAAATAGCCTCTCCTATGTAAAATTTATTGACTTCCATTTGTCTACCTTATTGACTCTCAACTTGTTGAATTTTGTCGATGAATACTCTCTAGATTCTGCATACAAGTTCCATTCTCTTTCTAGAAAAGTCGAATGTACATCATTCGAAACTTCCCATTAATCCTTTCCGAAAGTTAAAGATTGTGAATTTAAACTTCAGATTAAAAATTGACCGTCCTTCATTATCTGTCACTATTGTCCGGAGAACAATAAAAATATTTTGGTCACAATCCTCTACATCGATTAGCCTAAATGCATTTTCAACTTGAGATATTCATACAAGTAGTAGGAGTTGTGATGTTTACACCTTGGGAAATCCTCCGTCACTTTGCACTTTGTTCAGAACCATCAGAGACGGAGAATCCGTTCTTTGATTCGGATGATCAGCTACAGGATCTGGAAGATATTTATTTTCCGACTGTAGATATTCCCAATTCTTCAGGTCAATATTTGACCATGTCAGACATTTTGAATTATTTCCAGAAATGTGACCTTTACCTCTACACGCTTTTTGAAGATCCAAGTGACCAAGAATCTGTTTGGAAGAATGAGTTCTTGGGCCATGTCAAAAACACCCAGCAACCGATTTATTCAATCAATACACTCCGGAAAAAATTAACACCATTCCCACCGTCGTGTCGCTCCACCTGTAGAGTGCATTTGCACAACTTTCAGGTGACCCAAGTGGATGCATTTCAAAGGGGAGTGAATGATGATGGTAAAAGACCGACCATGCTGATCCCACCAGAAATTTTGTCAATGATGAAGCTCTCTACTGTGGACACCGACTTTATCATCCTTTCCCACACTTCGACGCTGATAATCGATGCAGATGGCAATAGAATAGCCAACCCAAAATGGAGATTTAATCTTAAGAATTATGTTAGTCATGTCTACGATATTCCTCCAAATTTTCTTTTGTTGGGCTACATATGGACATTAACAAAAAGTGCAGCTTTCCGCTTCCAAAATCAGCAGAATTGGCTCCATCTAGTGGCAATTGATGAACTACGGACTTTTAACGACGATACCGATCTTGTTGCATTTATGCCGATGCGAAACCTCACAACAAGGAACTTTTCCGAAATCTGGACAAAAATTGCTCTCAGACATTCAGAGAAGGCCACACTCAACTTTCAGGGCCAGATTGTCGGTATTGAAAGTCGTACAATGTTCTTAGGATCTTGTGTGATAGGATTCAAAAAAATTCAAAAACTTCAAATTCGTGAAGTTTTCATGACCCCTGATCAAATATTTTTAACAACATGTCGCCTTATATGTGAAATGAGTCGCAAGTTTAACTTCAGTGTAACGCTTCAAACGGGGTCGAAGCTATTTAAATTTTCTTACTTGCAAACAATTTTCCCATATTATGAACGCACATACAATCCAGGAGATATAATATTTCCAGAAAAATATGTTCCACTTGCAACCATCAATTGGAATTTTATTTACTGTAAACCAATTTTTGAAGAAGTTGACCATTACGAAGTGACCGCCATTCTTTACCCGTTTGAGCCAGAGATTTGGATATTTGTCATTTCTTTCCTCATTGGCATCCCATTGGTTATCAGAGGTCTCCAAAAATATTCTCCAGGTCAACACGGTCAAGTCGAGAGCTCAGGAAAACTACTCTCGATTATGTTTTCCTCTTTGGTGATGCAAGGCGCTGATTGGGACAAGGTCAGAGGTGTCAGTGTGTCTCTGCTGCTGTTGTGGAGTTTTATTAATTATTTTATTTCAAACTTTTACTGTTGTGGCATCGAAAGTCTTTTGGTGGTTCCAGTGGATCGCGATCAGACCATAGGAGATTTCGACGAACTTGCAGATGCTGGATACCAACTCTATGTCAATAGTATACCAAGGAGTTTGAGTATTAGATCAAGGAGTCTGAGTTTGAGCTCAAAGTTGTATTCAAAAACAACATCATTTCAAGGGTCACAAAAGTTGAATAAATTAAGACGGGAGAGTATAGTCGTCCGCTTTGCAAATTCGAATCCAGCTTATCATCGCCTACTTCTTACTAGTCAGACAGCGATGCTTTTAGCGGACACCGAAGCAAAACGGCTTTTACCCATTTTGAGTCTCAATTCCGATCATGCAAATTGTTGGGCTGGACTCAAACCCATTCACCTTTACCAACATCAGTGGGCTTTTAGTCAACCTTATGGGACACAATTCAGAAAATTTTTCGTACATCTTCAAGCTGTTGGGATTGTTTCGTTTTGGGAATCAATTTCCGACAAAATTTCTGATGGAATTGTTGAGACATGGTATTTTATGATGCTTCGAGAGTACTGCAATCAAAGTAGCAATACTGTCAAAATAAACGACCCAGCATATGTAATTTCGTGAACGTCACAAAGGTCTATTCATTAAGGGAAGACCAAGACTCGGAGAGCACGTGGCGTCTCTTTTCTCTGACAAATCCACATGGACGAGTGTTATTCTACGTTTACTTGGTTGGTCTTAGCATCAGCTTTGTAGTGGCATTATTCCAGACTATCAAGGATCAAGCTGTTAGGAGGTGCCTGAATCCAGTCGCTGTCATTTTGGTTTTCACCAACCTCCGCCGCTTACTCGTTTACTGATGGGGGAAATGGCTTTGCTGTCACGAGAAATAACAATAAATTAATATGTTGGCTCAGGTCCTCGTATTTTCAGTCTAATAATTGTCGAACAAAGAAAATTAATTTTTATTACAAAAAAATTGGCTATGAATTATTTGGCAGTTTTTTTAAATGAATTGGCAGTTTTCAAAAATAGTTCAAAAATTACAAATATATTGAAAGCAATTTTTTTGGCTTTTTACTTAATTTTTGGCATGGTTTTTTCCTCCAAACATGTCATGTAAAAGTGCCAAATATTTTAATTCAAACTGCCAAATCATTTATTTTGAAAACTGCCAATTCATTTATTTAAAAACTGCCATTTCATTAAAAAAACTGCCAAATAATTCATAGGCTTGTTCCTCCAAGAACAATTCCAAGAGATTAATTTTTTGAAAGTTGGTTGTACCACCATAAATATGATGCTGCAGCTCTGAACGAACCTCAGAAAATATGTCAAATGGTAAGTACAGGGTTTGATTTTTTTAAATGTTTCTGAGAATTTTGAAAATTAGGGTTGACTTAGTCTGCATTTCCAATCAAATGCAAAATTGACCAAATTTAATTAGAAAATTCTACGAAAGTTGGGGATTGTAGCAGCCAATTTTGGTAAAATTGTTACCTACAAATAGAGCTTGAAAAATTGCAATGGAGTTTAGGTCGGACTGAGGTTGCAATGAAGTTTGATAGTTTTCCAATGGACTTGTATGCAATTTGGAATTTCCACATATTTTTATATTTGGCCAAATTGTGCTCCCATATCAATTCTTACTTTCATTTCCATAATCTAAGTTACTTCAAAAATCAGTTCCTCTTATATTCAGAAGGTTCAGTGTGCGATGTCAAGGTGTAACTGATCAAAACTTGGAAAGTGATTTATTTCGATTAAATGTGGACTAAAATTGCTACAATCCGCAACTTTTTTTATTTCATATTTGAATTCGTTCATCTTTGTGTAAAACAGATAATTCCTAGTAAATGAATCCATATTTGAGGATGGTAAAAATCAATCAGCCATCGTTTTCGTCATCAGAATTGACATTCAAAACTCTAATCTAATCTCTAGCGTGTAATAGGAAACATTTTCATCAACTTTGGTAAATTAACATTTTCTACCTGTACGTTTTGTTTTGCATTTCGAATCAATGTGCGTCGCGTGCTCCATGTAGGAGCTCCAGTGCAACTTTTTCAGATGCTCGCAAGACAATTGACGATTAATTTCGTAACCTTCAACATGAAAAATAATTAAGATTAATTA
>JAQHQX010000716.1:0-11325 GCA_034694425.1 Arrhopalites sp. Gr-Col-00791 | reverse complement strand
TCAGTTAGAATTCAAATGTTGGTGGAAGCTGCTAGAAGTCAAATATGTGGAGCAAGAGAGAAAGGTGAAATGATATTCGTTTTTGTTGAGTCAGAAAGAATTCATGGCCAATTTTAGTGAATTGAGTTCGGAATTTTGAGAAACTGAAATATAATGGACAAGCCATCGATTTTCAAAGTATGGAGTTTTCTTACATTCGATAAACTCCAAAGGGTTGAAGTTTACTAAAAGGAAGTATTTTGTTTTCCTCCCTGCCTAATGTTGTATCATGAAGCCCAGTAAATAGCGAATTGCCTTGAACTTTTCCAGTTGAAATTATGATTCGAATTATTTTTTTGACGTAGACATCAGGTGGGAAGACGGTGACCAGGTAGTAAATGTTTCCGTCAATTTTTTTTTCCAATGAATAAGTTAAAATAAGTGAAATCCATTGACTTTTATAATAAAATTGATGAGCTCTATTCAAGTCCTTGGCCAACCCATCATACGCTGCAACCAAGAGTACCCTGTAGAATAGCCAATTTGGATCAAATATAGACTAAAATTGGCTGCTACAAACTGCAACCTCGTCTTATTTCACATTTGAATTCGCCCATTTGCCCATTTTTGCAGGACACGAAAAATTCCTGAAAAATGAATTGACCTTTGGGATTGATAAAAAATATGAATGCATCAATTTCATCATTAAAATTCACATTCAGGACTCTGAGTGCCTCTTCAATAAACTACAAAACGTGTTCAACATTTTTTTCAAATTAATGTTTTCTAGCCGTTCATTATTTTGGTATTTCGTTTCGTTTCACTATGTGTGTATTGGATATAGCTTGGGCTGAAATGTGGTTATTGATTAACTTGACTCTACTATAGTTTCCTCATATTCTCATGTTTATGAAAAGTGCCGCTTCGCTCCACTTGTCTGTAGTGCAACACCTAACAGTGGAACACCCGCAAGTGATACATCGATATTTGAATGGCAGGTATCTTATATGACGTGGTTTTTCGAGAAAAAAATTGTGGTGACCTTCATTTTTTTGTGTGCGTCTTGGTTTCGAAGATAGAAGTCACCAAAGGTCAAATCCGAAGATGTGTCCTGTTCCTTAAATTGTGTCCCGACCCTGACAGAGTTGACGGATATTTATGAAACTCACAGGATTGATTGACGCTGACCCCGGGAACGTCTCTGTAAGCGCAAATAATTTTGTAATCATGTGCTTGACCTCTAAAGGTCACTTTGTCAAATGACTTGTTGTGACGACCTCGTTAGTCATAAAAATCTGAAAAAAATTTGAGAGACGCAAAAGAAGATGTACAATATGATTGCTATTCGGACTTTGTCGAAATGTGTGACGCCGTGACTCCTATACTAGTTCAAATGATTCAATGACCTCTGGAGGTAAAATGCTGCAGGCTTCCAACAATTCAACATTTGGTGGAGAAAAAACTTCAATGATGGTTTTTGCATCCATGATGTACTTGATATCATCGAATGTTAATTTACGAACGTTTCCCAAATTGTGCATAATATTTTTATTTTAATTGCCGATGGCTAAATCTAATAATTGAATTATGCCGCAATAATAAAATGTTCCATATTTTTGGCATATGATTTATTTAAAGGTCTCATTTCTCATTTAGCAAAACTCTTTGTCTAGTCAATGCGGTGACATCGCAAGAAGTAGAACTAAACCCAATTGATTTTTACTCTATTTCAGTACAATACCAAGAGTTTCGTCCAAAGTTTGTTCTTAAATGCGAGTTGAAGTACAAAGAGCACTTATGGAATGGACACTTTTTCTATCTTCAAAACAAACATCTGTCATCAACGTTTTCAAGTATCTTGAAAAAATCGTCAACTTTTAGAATTTACAAGATTCAAAGAGAGTCCTCCAACTCTTCTCGAATTAATTGGAAATGAAATCCTTGAATATCTGAAGTTTGTCATCTAAATATTAAATTAAGTTTTCACTCACAAAAGTAACTTTTGAAAAGTTGCAAATCGATGCTTGTGGACTTTTTGACGACAGAGCTTAAACTCAGATATATCATTAGCAGCACGCTACAATTTTTTTCTACGAACCTCAGAAAACTGACCAATTTCGGTACAAGTTGCGATCCTTCCAAGTCCAAAAAATTCTTCATCAGATCTTTGTGAATTTATAATTGACCATCATTTCAAGAGGCAGAGACCGAAAGTAAATTTCAAATTGGGCGATATGGTCCAGTCCAGTCTAACCCCAATGTCATCGCAATTCTTCAAATCCGAATTTTGGTAGCCATTCCGTAATTTACTCTACCTCATAAAAAATCGTTTAGAATCCACGACTGAAATGTCAAATCAAAAAAAAATTTTCAACAGATCTTATTTTGTCTCAATCCAAATACAAATGGTAACCGGAGTTTTCCACACACGGAAAGTTCCACACCAGAAGATTCCACTAACTCTCAGTATTGTCTTATTGACAGATTATGTCACTGGAGCTTTGTTCGATTGAAGTTGCAAGCGAAGCGAGTGCTTAGATGAATTTGAAAGCAATTAAGGCTCGTACTGAGGGAACCGGAGCCAGTGTGGAACTTTCCTGTGTGGAAAACTCTTGTCTGGAAAACTCCTAGAATCAATACAAATGGCGACGATAAACTGGATGTATTATTGTCAACTCCTGGTCATGGCTGAGGTCATTAAAGGCAAAAACTTTTATGGAACTGCAATAGAATTGAGACTCCCTCATCTCGACCTTCGAAAAAGTTCCAACATGATGTCAATTTTGTCAGAAGTTCCTGTCGATCATTTCATTTTGCTCTACACCTGGAATCAAGGTCAGTTTCTCATTTCCAAATCGAGACAATTTACGTTATTTCTTGAATCCTGAATTTTTCAACTTTTCAGAAGGTTGAATATGTAAAGTTGTGGTAGCTTCGAAGAATCACAAAAACTATAATGATCTTTTTATGTGCATCCTGGTTCAGGCTGATTGTTCACAGTGGAGTCAATCAGACCAACCGGACTAATAAACTCATAGAAAGTTATTTGCATTAACAGGGAATTGATATTGAGAATTCACTTTATTTGAACACCAAAAAGCCTCACTTTTGTGAAAACTTTTAATTTGTAAACTGATTAGAAAACTCCAAGGTCCTGTCTCCACAGGAAAAGCCACCTCAAGAAAAACTAAATCCCCAGTTTTCGGGCATCAACTCGAATTCCATCGTCATCATCCACGACCTCACTAACATCACTAGCACAAACTGGAGATCCAAAATCGTCGCTCAGCAACGAATAGATGCTGATGAAGCTCAAGTCCCAGCTTACTACAAGGAATTGAGTGTGGTGAATATGCTGAAGCATCTCAAGCACTATTTGGTTGTATCCCAAGTGTCTGACAACCTCCTTCATGCACATAAAGAATTTTGGAAAAATTTTCAACTTTTGAAGACAGAACTATTTGGTCACACCCAACGACTGATTTTGAAACCTAAACTTTTTCTTCTGTATTCAGACTCTGCTTTCTACAACTCAAAATTGAATCCATCACGTCTTTTTTCGTTTCCCATACTCAATTTGATTACAGATTCCTTTCACAGTCCCACATTTTACATTCTGGAACAAATTCCTTCATCCGAATACGAAATATATAACCCATTGTCTGGATTCATTGAAAATATCGAGAAGCTTCTTATCCAAGGTTGGTCCATGTCCAGATTATCCACTGGTCAACAAGCCACCAATCAATTCGTCTGTGAAGGGTTTCAAAATTCCGAAAAGGTTGATAAAAATTGGGCCTCTTGCTTCGATGTGATGATTAAACTTTGGCAGGAGAAAGTCATCAGTTTTGGAAAAAATTTTGTTCCAGCAGTTAAAACTCTTGGTGGAGTTGAATCTCTTTCTTTTTACAAGGACATGGAAATCCATCGCAGTTCTTGTCCTGATAGCATCTGCGAGGTTTCTCCATTCAATCGAGACAAAAGAAATATTCATTCTCTACAAAACTCCGTTTTGGCCTTTATGCTGTCAGCCGTAAACGAGACTTTGGCATACGATTCAAAGTATTACAGGTCATTAGGCATTTCAATAAACATCCCACTTTTGGCTTACACCGACAGTACTTTACGAAATCCTGGTTCCTTGTTTGTTTGGACGGGTCAGTCAGGTTCGTTCAGATTCATAACGACAGATGGCGTCACAACTCGAAAGGATTTTTTAACAATTTATCTGACTCCATTCCAGTCGACTGTTTGGATTTCTCTTGCAATCACTCTGATGACGACTGCCCTCGTTGTCCTTCTGTTGAGTAGGTGGCGTGAGGGTAGATGGAATGAAAATCCATCAAAAGTTGTATCGACCATTGGAAAGATTCTGTATTGGAACTTTCGGTTGATGGTAGAACAGTATGAGGATGACGGGATTTTAGAAACAGGCTCCTCTGTTACCAATTTCGAAAAGACAGACGCACGATTTGGATTAGGAATAATTGTAGCAACTTGGTTCTTGTTGTCTGTGATTTTGGTGAACACCTACAAAATGTTCATCAGTGCAGAATACACGGCTCCATTTCCTTTTTCAACAAATTGGACCCGCTTGGCTGAAGTTGAATTGCATCCCAAGGAGTTCTTTTTCTACGCAGTCGACCCTCTTAGAAAATGCGACACTAGTAGTCCACCGAACTGGAGATTAGTTTATGGGTATTTTTTGAAAGGCATGTCTACGAGTCAATCAAAATTTTTACAGCGGTTGCTTAATTTAGCAACCATGAATTATGAGGTGTGTGAAAAGCATTGCAGAAGTATATGTGGGTTGTCTACAAAGTCCATGGATATACATGATGTAGCACAAAGTTCATGTAATAAATTGGATAGTTGTCAGCAGTATGTCCGTAGTCTTATGATGCTATCTAATACGAATACAATCTGCACTGAGTTTGTGAATGACAATTTAATTATGGAGAAACTTTCATTCGACACAACTGCGTTGATTGTTCTAGAACGAGATTTTGAGTTCTTTTGGAACAAGTTCAAATTTGTGATGAATCGAACAGATCAATGGAAATTTTCACACAATCAAAAGATTCAAGATGATTATTTCGTGGAGGTGGAAGGATACCAATTATATTCAGGTTGGTACACAAGGAAAGAAATGGATGAGGAGTACAGGAATTTAGCACCCCAGAGACTCAAGACACTCGTGACTTCAGGGATTTATCGTTTGTGGGAGAAGTGGGATGACCTCAGACACAACACTTCGGATTGGAAAACAAGGACAAGTCGTGACTTTGTCGATGAAACAACTCCCTTGTTCCAGCCACTGAGTTTCACAAATTCGGCGGCTTCCCTGGTTTTTTTGATCCTGGGTGGATGCTCAGTGTTTTCTTTTGGTATGATCACTGTTGAGGTTATTTTGCAAAACTGTGGAAGGTTATTCATTTATGTGATTTTGGTGGGGAAAAGGATTAATGTCAGATTAAAACTTCAGAAAAGGGTTGTTGTGCTGAGAAAATTAGCTTGGCAGTTTCTTACCAGAATTTGGTGTTTTCTGTCTCTGCAATAATTTAGTCTAGTGACTAAATTTTAGTCTCAATATCACGACTCTTTGTTGTACATGTTCTAATATTAGCTTATTGTACACACTTTATCGTTGTAGTTTTTTGTCTTCTCCATCAGTGATGATTGTATGAGCGTCATATGATTCTCGTATTGTGTCCTTTTGGATCAAAATATTGAGATGATTTTACGCAATAGGCTTACACAGTTTGACTAATTTTAAGTTATGTTTCGTGAAATCATCACCCATAATGACCCTTGACCTCGTAAAGAGACACCATGAATGTTTCTAGCTTGTGAAACATCAACAAAAGTGATTTTATACATATATAATTGTATACATATTGTAAGCTACTACTGCAACACTCAGATGGTAATTAGTAGAGTTCGAGTAAAAGCCATTTTTTGAGTATCATCAGGCACGGGACAGTAAAAGGTAGCAGTGAAACCACTAACTGCCGGTTTTCACTGGTTGCAACCAGTAATCCAGGGGCTCTGGCCAGTGGTTAGAACGATCGTCGAATCCTAGTAATTAGCAATGAAACTGTTATCCGCCATAATACTACTTTATAGAAACTGCATTTTGCGATTGCACCACACTCGAGTGTTAATTTAGACACTACTTATGACTTAATATCGTATTGATAAATATATTGCATTGTATGAATGGTGATGGGTTTGAACCTAAAACAATAAATAAATAATTATAATAAGGAAGAACGGGGTAGACAGCCACTTGATTTTCTGGTTAATTACAACTAAATGGAACATGATATACGAACGACCTCCACAGGTTTTTTGAAGACTAGAACGTTTTGAAAATATTTAGTTCACGTGGTGGTTGTTTTTGTAGCAAGAAATATTTGTTTTAATTAGTTTTTGCAATGCTATCATTTTTGAGCAGAAAGAAAATCAGAGGCCAGCTTTACACCTGTCGGAAAAGTGGAGTTTGGCTGTCGAGTCGCATTCAAAACTATGCCGACAATTCAACTCCTTCTTTATTGGATATTTAACCGATTTGGCACTTTTTACATTTTGTAATTTAGTTTTAAATGGAATGATGAATTTTAATTGCGACACCATTAAAGTATTACCTATTCAGGGCAAAACAGCTACATCTCATGGCAAAGCTGAATGCAAATATCCTTGGATTCAAATACCAAGTGCGGAGTTGATTTCTATCCCATTGCAATTGATTGTGTCCCACTTGACCCATGTGAAAATGTTTCGAGAAAATTTTTACTATTCAAATGTTTCCTTACAGTTGCGTTGCAAATGTTATCAAACATTTCACTAAACACATCAAACCGATTTCACGAAAATATAATCTTCCCTGTTCTCCCGTCAAAACTTGAAAAATAACCTCATAGCAAAAATTTTAATCATCTAAGTCCGACCCCACCTGCCAGGTGGCACCTGGTGATTTACGAAGTTTGAACTTAGTCGGCGATTCATCTGTGGGGCTCCTTTCACATATTACGTAACGGGGTGGCCGGAGGGGTTGAATAATTATTCAGAGTTGAATTTAATTATTAAACCCCTCCGTCCACCCCGGTACGAAATATGTGAAAGGAGCCCCGCAGATGGATCGCCCACCAAGTTTAAACTGCGTAAATCGCAGTGGGATCTGATCTAAATGCAAATGAAGTCTCTGAAATCTCAAGTTGAGCAAGTATGAAAGTTTTACGTTTTGCATATGAAAACATTTTAGATCATCAAAAGTAATAAAAGTGAATGCTGGCTGAAAATTCTTTTTTTATTAGATTACAGAATCAGTACATCAAGTTAAAAGTGTGAGATGAACTTGAGTCTAACTTACAATTGAATTAACTGACATTTGGAATCAAGGTCAGTTTCTCATTTCCAATTCGAGATAATTTACTTTGTTTCTCCAATCCTGAATTTCTCAATTTTTGGAAGGTTGAATTTTTGAAATGATGGAGTTGATTCCTTGTAAGCAAATATTTCTGTTGCTCGAAGCATCGGCTCTTATTCTGATGACTAATCTATCATCAGTCAATTTTACGCTACCTACAAGTAGCATCAAGGAAGCACAAAAGGGATAATAACCCTTTTATCTGTATCTTGGTTCAGGCAAATTTTTCACAGAGAAGTCAATCGGGCCAACCAGACTAATAAAATCATAAAAAGTTATTTGCACTAACAGAGAATCGATGCGATGCACTCGATCGTATTAACTTTT
Source organism: Arrhopalites sp. Gr-Col-00791 (assembly GCA_034694425.1). Classification (NCBI taxonomy): domain Eukaryota; kingdom Metazoa; phylum Arthropoda; class Collembola; order Symphypleona; family Arrhopalitidae; genus Arrhopalites; species Arrhopalites sp. Gr-Col-00791. The sequence continues at coordinate 3,590 of JAQHQX010000716.1, read as the reverse complement.
GAACACCACAAAGTCGCAATTTTGTGAATATTTTCAATTTGTAAATTGATATAGAAAACTCCAAGGTCCTGAGTCCAGGGGAAATAAGACCTCAACAAGAACTAAATCCACAGTTTTCAGGCATCAACTTGAATCCCATCATCATCATGTACGACTTTACCAACAGCACTAACACCAACTGGAGATCCAAAATCGACGCTCTTCATAAACAGCGAAGAGATGCTAATGAAGACCGAGTTGCCTACAAGGAATTGAGTGTAGTGAACATGCTGAAATATCTCAAGCACTATTTGGTTGTATCCGAAGTAATTGACAACCTCCCTTATGAAGATTATGAATTTAAGAAAAATTTTCAACTTTTGAAAACGGAACTATTTGGTCACACCACACTACTTACTTTGAAACCTAAACTTGTTCTTCTGTATTCAGACCCGGCATTTTACAACAACTTAAAGTTGAATCCATCACGTCTTTTTTCGTTCTCCATACTCAAGTGCATTACAGGTTCCTTTTACAGTCCCACATTTTACATTCTGGAACAAATTCCTTCGTCCGAATACGACATACAAAGCCCATTGTCTGAACCCAATGAAAAAATCGAGAAGCCTCTTATCCAAGGCTGGACCATGTTCAGATTCTTCACTGGTCAACCACCCACCAATCAATTTGTTTGTCAAAGGTTTCAAAATTCTGAAAATTTTGATAAAAATTGGAAGTCTTGCTTCGATGTGATGATTTTACTTTGGCAGGAGAAAGTAATCAATTTTGGAAAGTATTTTATTCCATCAGTTAAGATTCTTAGAGTAGCTGAAGAGAAGGAGCTTTCTCCTTCTTTTTACAAGGACATGAAAATCCATCACAGTACTTGTCCTGATAGCATTTGTGAGGTTTCTCCATTCAATCGAAACAAAAGAAATATTCATTCTCTACAAAACTCCGTTTTGGCCTTTATGTTGTCAGCTGTAAATGAGACTTTGGCATACGATCGAAAGTATTACAGGTTATCAGCGATTTCAATAAGCATCCCACTTTTGACTTACACCGACAGTATTTTACGAAAACCTGGTTCGTTGTTTGTTTGGACTGGTCAGTCAGGTTCGTTCAGATTCATCACGACAGATGGCGTCACAACTCGGAAGGATTCTTTAACAATTTATTTGATTCCGTTCCAGTTGACTGTTTGGATTTCTCTCGCAATCGCTCTTATGGTGACTGCCCTCGTTGTCCTTCTGTTGAGTAGTTGGCATGAGGGTCGATGGAATGAAAATCCATCAAACTTTGTGTCGACCATCGGAAAGATTTTGTATTGGAACTTTGGCTTGATGGTCGAACAGTATGAGGATGAGGGGATTGTAGAAAAAGGCTCATCTGGTACTGATTTTGAAATGAGAAAGAGTCGATGTGGATTAGGAATAATTGTAGCAACTTGGTCCTTGTTGTCTGTGATTTTGGTGAACACCTACAAAATGTTCATCAGTGCAGAATACACGGCTCCATTTCCCTTTTCAACAAACTGGACCCACTTGGTTGAATTTGAATTGAAGTGCAAGGAATTTTTGTTTTATGTCGTCGAACCTCATAAAGAATGCAAAACCGGTAGTGAACCTGACTGGAAAATACAAGGGTGGCTGCTTCAATATATGCCTGTGTGTCAAACAAAATTTACGCAGCGACTGCGTAATTTAGCATACATGAATTATGAGGTTTGTAAAAAACATTGCAACAGTACATTTGGGTTGTCTACACTGCCCATGTATATAGATGATGTAGCACAAAGTTCATGTTACAAAATTGATAGCTGTCAGAAGTATGTTCGTAGTCATATGATGCTATCTAATACAACCGTAGTTTGCACTGAGTTTGTGAATGGCCATTTCATTATGGAGAAACTTTCAGTAGAAAAGACTGCGATGATTGTTCTAAAACAAGATTTTGAGTTTTTCTTGAACAAGTTCAAAATTGTGATGAACCGAATAGATCAATTGAAATTTGCACACAATCGAAAGATTCAAGATGATTTTTTCGTGGAGGTGGAAGGATACCAATTTTATTCCCATTGGTACACAATTAAAGAAATGGATGAGGAGTACAGGAATATAATTCCCCAGAGACTCAAGACACTCGTCACTTCAGGAATTTATCTTTTGTGGGAGAAGTGGGATGACCTCCGACACAACACTTCTGATTGGAAAACAAGAAGAAGTCCTGACTTTGTGGATGAAACAACTCCATTGTTCCAGCCATTGAGTTTCACAAATTCTGCGGTTTCGCTGGTTTTCTTGATCCTGGCTGGATGCTCTGTGTTTTCTTTTGTGATGTTCACGGTTGAGGTTATTTTGCAAAAATGTGAAAGGTTAGTTGTTTATGTGATGTTGTACACTAAATTCTAAATGAGTGATTTATGATTGCCACAACAAAAAAATTGTCATATAACGACACACCCGAAATTTATATTATAATGCCAGGGCAAATTTTCTCTTTAACCTAAAGGATCCGGTTCCGTTCATTGTTAACGGAAATAGATGTTGTTGGTGTCATAAAATAGGTAATTTTTTGCACTTGAGCGTGGGCCACCTTAGATTGACCAACATTGACCCTTGACCGTGCACGCATAATTTAAAGTGACCGCAATCTTTGAAAAATTCAAATTACGCGCACACTAAATGCTGCTCCTCGTCTATAACATTTAGCAGAAGAATTCAAAAACATAGAAGACGATCGATGGAAAAAAATTTCATATAATTTCAAGCACAAATGACAGAAGCTAATTATGAAATGTCGAAATATTGAAATTGAACAATATGCTAAAATCTACAATTAATCAGATGAGTCTAATCTCAAGTGTTCACAAACAGACAGGAAGATTGGAGTTTGAAAAACTTTGTCCCATTCATCTGAGGAAAAAGTACATCGAGTCAATGTTGGTCAACTAATTTCTCCAAATTAATATGACCTCTGTTAAACGATAGCCACAAATAATGCCGAAATACTGACTACAAATAACACTAAATCATTTAAAACACTCATTAATTTGGCTGCATTGCAGCCTACAGATGTTCTTGCTTTTTTTTGCATAAAGTGGGACATCAGAATTTTTTCACAGTTAGAATCAGAATTTTGCATAATGGCATCTCTTCATGTAAATCAACAACATTTGTCACAATGAGGAGTCACGATTGGGTGTATACCGAGTCGTCGTACAAGTACCTGCTCAGAGGTTTCAGATTTCTAGAATGTTTCGTTCTCCTACACCACAAACGAACACTTTGTCATTTTTGGCGTTTTTCATGGGAACAAGTCATTTGTCGGGAAAAATCGGAAAATTCTCTGCATTCCGGAATTTTTAAAATTCCCATCCTGATTCTCGTCTTTCGATAAATCCAGGGAAAATACAATCCGTAACCACTACCAGGAATTCCAGAAGAAAATCCAATCGACTACTGTCGATAGCAACGAAAGAGGGGAATAGTCCAATTGGACCGGGCAAATAAGAAAATGGACTCATGTACATAAATACATGTAATCATCAGCAACGCTGGTTATAGTACTTCTCTGTTAGACCACAGTCTACATATAAGCGACTATAACCA
>JAQHQX010000715.1:0-11328 GCA_034694425.1 Arrhopalites sp. Gr-Col-00791 | reverse complement strand
TCGACGCCTAGGCAACACTATAACGGATCTTGAAACTCCCTCATCAATATATATCTTGACCCAGTGGAATATGTCACCAAGGGCCATCAGGCACCCCAGGGCCAACCCAATTAGAAACAAGTAGCACCCCGATTTGAAAATGGGATCCTCCAACTGCAAAATATGGATCTCCATACTTTTATTCCAATTTCGTTCTTCCGGCTCCCCCTTGAAAAGCCTCTTGACACTTCTAACATCTTTCTCATTATAAAGTGGGATCATCATTTTGTACCAAAAATAATCATACAGCCCAGCCGGGACCAACTTCCCATAAATCCTCATCAAGGTGTCTGCATTTGGCGCCTGGAATTGCCAACATTCCCATTTCAAAAAAAGAATGTCTTTCGTCCTATAAAAATTTCTTTTCAAAACAATCGGAACCGTAGCCTCATACTTTAGTACAATCAGCATATTGTGAATTGTCGCCGTTTTGTCTCCACCATAAACAGATCTAAACTCCTTGGCAGTTTGATTATCCTCACTATCCTCCCTCAGGTTCAAAATGACCTTTTCAAAATCTACCCAATAACGCGATTTCTTTTCGTAATCCGTAAGGCGATTTTTCGCATTGAAAAAATGCAGTTGATAATACGGGATCATATTAGGTTCCGTGTAAATCGTATAATTCTCCTTGACTAAATCATGCAAGGATTTTTGTGGATCCTTGTGAGCCCTCGGAACGACTTTAGTAGATTTGAGCTTACCCAAATAAAAATTGTTGCACACAAATCCCACCAGGCTCCAAAGAATTATGAGAAATTTTACCAAAGATTTCATTTCCTTCGCGTTTTCCAATGGTTTAACTTGGCCCAATAGGGCAGCAAGTATTTCCAACAAAGTAGCTACATTCGACTGTACTCGAAACAGCTTCACCAATTTCATGAATGTGAACAGGAACAAGATTGCACCACTCAAAGTGATACAAAAATATTTTCCTAGTGGTGACAAAATATCGTTGAAGCAATTTGAGTCTTCCCAATCGAGATTTTTACCATAGGAAATTAGAAAGTACCACGACCCGTGGTACATGCGATTGCTCGAAATTTGGATAAGACGATCTTCAGTCCTATTTATACGACCTTTGGTACAACTATCTGGTGTGTGGCTTTCATACAATGAACTCTCTGAACTCGCATTAGCGTATCGAGCCACATGCAGCAACAATTTCAGCATTCCCGCTTCAACGAACTTGGTAGTTCTGATCATAGACAAAAGATGTCGTAATTCCATTCGTTCCAAGTCGACCAGTTCTTGTCGGGATTTGTGCGTGCGGAAACTATGGACGTACAATTTGTCCCCATGGAAATTTCGGCGGGTGTTCCGAAAATGAGTTAGAACATCGTTGTATGATCTCCACTCTGAAATGCTGTCATACGAAAGGGGTAGTAGACATGAATCGACATGATCGCACTTAAGTTTTAGTTGAACGATGCTTGTGAGGTCATCCATCGATGGATCGTAGATGGATCCTAGGAGTGTGATTATGAAGTAATTGAATGGCAGTTGGCAAAGAATGTCATCGGAAAAAGTTCGGATGTTCCGAGACTTAGGGTTCCACATCCGGTTTAATTGATTGACATCCAAATAATCTGCAGGTATTTCTAGTACCATAAAAATGTCTTCAATTTGCTTCAAATATTGTCCAAAATGTCGACCGGTCCGGTCCACACTGTCCAATGTGATCAAGTTTGAATTGCTTTGGGGATGCGGAATTTGAATGAAGATGAAACAAATTTGATTGTGCTTGGAGATGGCAAGTTTACGTTCAAATTTTTCCATTTCCTCAAGCAACCAAGAACCTGCTGGATACAGAGAGATGGCGTCTACCTCAATCTGACTTTCTATATTTGGTCTGTTAGTGCCAATATTAGTTGACTGAAGAAAAATTTGGAGTTCCTCAAGCAACGTTGAGACGTCGGGATGGTGAGGGTACGGTGCAGCTAAAATTGTTTGGCAGCGTATCAGAGGTAGCAGAAGTTTAAGGAATTTATTTTCGACATGTTGGGAGATTTTCAATGGATGTGGGACAAAAAATTTAATTGTCACTGGTGCTCCCACAACAAACGACAAATGGATGGTTAGAAAGTAGAGGGATAAAATGCTCATTTCAGATTTTTTTTGTTACAGCCAATACGAAAGTTGTAGAGTTAGTCATACCTACATTTGTGACAGAATCGGACCATGATAACAATAGACTCAACCAAAAAAATTTCTGCTTCGTTTTAAAAATTGTTAAACAAAATGTTGAAAAATGCCGAGTAACATTTAATGGCTCTCTGAACCTAAAATGTAATTGTCAAGAACGAAAGCGAACGATGAAGTTGATGCTTGGGACACGAAAGTTTGATATCATCACCGTCATGAATTACATCTGAACAAGACAATTGGCGTCGAACTAAATTCCATCCACACCCTCCATCATATCACAATATTACACTTCAAGTATTTACATGTGAATGCAAAAAATTTTCTTAGAGACTAAAGACATACTTGAGAATATTTCAATTGATCGTCAACAGTATTCAAAGTCAGTTTTTCGGTTATATAAACACCATTCTTTGAGCATAAACAACTTTTGATGCTGACAAAGGTTTCCAGAATAGTCCTGAGTTAACAGATAGGCACCCTATTGTGTACATAGTGCGGTGTTGTGTGTCCACTTCATCGGAAATAAAAATCACTTGAGATAAAATTTCCTTTGTGTCGGATTCAAATGCAAATATAAATTATGGATTTTATCAACAACATTTTTAAAATTTTGAGTTGATGGGACATTCCACAAGTGTACTCATCGGGGCCGTACCGCTAAGGGCGCAACACAGGCGGTTAAGGTTCTCATGGATCGGCATTCAAATGTACAACTTTAAAATCGTCACATAAAATGTCAGCAAATTAATTTCCAGGCATTTAATATGTCTGGATTTAGAGTCCTTCAATAAATATTATTCTTGGAGCTGACGCGCTCAACTCTAGCTATAACTACATTTACGATTTGCAATATATTTTGCGGTCCCTCCGTACTGTTTTCCGTGTTAATTTTGAACCCCTTTTAATTTTGCTAATTTGACGTTGCGATTATTTTGAAAACATTTCGGGATTAAACATGATGTGGCATCCGAACACAGTACTACAAAGTCCCCATTCAAAACCTAAATTGAAACCAACGAGTACCCGCTGACAAATCAGATTACTTGGTTTGTTTGATTGTAGTAGCGAGTGGTTAGAGAATTCTGAAAACACCTAAGGGTTGACCTGAGTTCTCTCTGAAGCTCGAAGGGTGGGCAATGAGGATGGTCCAAAGGATTTCTGAAATCAGAGAATATGTTGAGGCACTTATCCGGTTACACGAAGGCCATGAAGTTCGACCGTCATTTTTTGGTAGTACCTTGAATGTCATTTTTTTTGGTATAATAAAAATTAATTATTTTGTCAATCATGAATTTATGAGCCATAAATGGTACATGTCTCTACCAGCAAATCAATGTACAATTTCTGACTTCATTTGGTCTTGATCGACTACAAACTTTCAATTTTTGTGTATTTCTATTAATTTTTAGATTTTGCAGATTTCGTGGTTCATGAACGAGTTTACTTTCGAAAGTTGGAAATTTCAGTGATGTTGGCCTATAGATTTGTCCAAATGAGTAATTTTTATTGGCAATAAGTCTAAAACAGAATGGCAAAATGAGTCATTCTATTGGACAAAAGCTGTTTCTTCATTTTCCATACAAGGTGGAAGTGAATGATTGATGTAGCTAGAATCGAAATCATGGACATGCCTTTTCAAGTTTAGGTTGATCTGCGAGTTATCTCCATGAATATATCAATAGCTTCCATTCAATGGTTTCTACATTGAAAGTGCAATTTCATTGTAAGTTACCATTGGTAACTGAATATAAACAACTCCTTGTGCCGTACAACTTATAAAGAACAATTTCTTGCAGGCTAGTGGAACTAAGCGACCACTTTCTATCCACATAATTTGTACCTGGTCCTATCATTTTGAAACAGACTCTATACCAACATGAAGAAAATTAAGAAAGTGGATCTGAACCACCGCTAGTATTTTAAATCCCGTCTTCGTACACCACAAAACTATTTCAATTTCCAATTAAAATTCAGCATCCAGAACAACCTCAATTAAAAGACCAAACTTTGAAGAACTTTTGATGGTCAATTACATTTTACTTTACTAAAGTTGAGAGCTTTCATGTCGGACGATTTCAAGAGAAACATATGATAGAGAAGTCAATTTGTGAATGTGAGCAACCTCAACAGTAAAATGATGATGATGGATGATGAGGGTAATGTCGATGAGATGCTTGTAAGAATTATAAGAGCGATTTGGGTCTACCACTGAGGATTCGTATGTAAATGCTTCATCGCTTACACAACATCGAGAGATTTGGTGCTGTTACGTATAAATTTATTGTCATAATCATGGAGATGCTGCAATTAAGGAAATTGGCACATCTAAGAAAGTTAATTGCAAATATTTAATTCAGAATTAAATTATATCGAACTGCATAAACAAAATTGCGGATGCAAACAACCCGCCCTTCCCATTCACCAGGTGACAGTGCCAACTACTCTCATTTAGCTTTAATCAGAATCAAAGCAGCCACTGACACAATTAGACAACCGATCCAATGGAGACCTGAAGCGCCCAAAAAGAAAAAAAGCTTTGATTTGAAGTTGTCGTCCACTTTTTTGTACAACTTGACATAATCTGAATTGTTGTAATGAGCGGCTGCACCAAAGCCAATCAACGCCACCACACAAATCCCCAAATGCCACCCAAACATCGTCCATTTGGTCACCATCCCCTGCAATTTTATTAATTTCAATAATCCCGTTTACTAAAACCTCTGTACTACACTCTCCAAAAAATTTAAGTCATAGATCAAATTTTAAATTACCCGCTTTGCCAACACAACAACGGCAAGCACAATTTGAATGAACGAAGCCAAAATACCAAAAACACTGGCACCGAAAAAGCCACCAACAGGATCACAAACGTCTTCATGCCACACCTTAAAACATTCTTCTACCCAGTCCATTATTTCAGCCACTAGCACCGACGAAGCGATGAGTAATAAAATACCGAACACCTGGAATAATTTTAATATTTTGATTCCAACTCAATAACTCAACCTACCTTTAATTTCATAACTCAGCCTAAGTGCACATTAAAGTAAGCATTAAAATGAAATTAAAACTGAAATAAAATGAGGGAGGACTAACAGCAGTTGCAATGACCATGCCGATGGATTTCACATTTTTTCCTCCCATCTTGTCGAAAATTTAAATAGCTTTTGAAGGGAGCAGAACTTTTATGAAAGTTTACTGTCAAAAGAAAATTAAAATGTTACGATACGGATCCCATTGACTGACTGCTAGTTAGGCGGTGCATAAAAAGGAATAGCTTCATCGATAATGGAGTCGCGCGTAATCCTGTTTTGAAGGTCGGACACCGATTATGCAGTCTTAGTCCAAATGTTGATAATGAGGGAAACTCAGGTGTAATATAAAGCTTATGAAGACCTCATTGCAAACGATGGAGTAATCGATATTGGGGGGATCTAAATTGGAGGATGTACAATCTGTAGAGATTGTTGGAGAGCCAAGGACAAAAAATGAAGCAATCTTCTGACAAACAAAATATTTCACAATATCCGCAATTTAAATTGTAAGTCACAAAACATTGTTCTACTTCACAAACTTTTATCACAATTTAATTTATAAAATACGTTTTGTCATTTAAATTTTTGAATTATCATCTTGTACTCAAGAGTGATTGAAGATAATAAGATAATGCAAAACGGGGAAAAAATACTGAATCCTGAATTATCACCAACAGTTCGGACGGGACAGCCGAAATCCCGTCCCGGTCGCCATCTTGTCCCGTCCTGACGGGACGGGATGAAGCCTTTTTGCATTTTCACCAATTTAAATTCAAATTTTCCCGGGTCCGTAAGTTTAGGATTGTAGCCCATCACAGGATGCATCTACTCACCAAATATAAAGTCGATCGGACCCATAGTAAAAATTTGGCAACCAATTCTGTAAATTGACCAAACCGCCGGTCTAACTTTACGGACATAACAGGCCTTATCCCCACCTGTCCCGTCCCGAACGGAGCACTATACACAGGAAGGGAAAGGATCAAGGCCTTTTGCATCTCAAAGCTATGCGTAGAAATTCAAATAGGATCTTAATTAAGATTGTGACTTAAGTCACAGATGTGACTTGTGTAGGCAACCTAAGTCAAAGAAGTGAGACCTGGTAGTATTCACAACCTCTTAAGGTTATGAATAGTATTTTGCTGTATTTAATTTTAATAATGACTACAAGTTTAAGATGATCTCAAATCGAGACCTTATAAGGACAAGCAAATGAAGTAAATAACTTCAAATTAAAACATGAAAGCAACAAAATTCAAATACTACAAAACTAAATGTCGCAACTCAATTTACAAGGAAGTCACTCTTTCATCTGATGTCACATGACCCTAATGACGTGTTTGCTTCCATTTATTCCACAACTCTCAAACTGGTTTGACCCGCCTTCTTGACCCTGTCAATTCTCAAGTGGATCCGAAATGCCCCGTCATAAATTGTGACGTACATCAATGGAACGCTCGTGGCGATCATCAGGCAGAAGAAAGCAGTGGAAAACTTGGACTCCCGTGAACGAATAAAGTAGAAACTACCAAAGACTCCACAACCAATGGAAACTATTTTGACCACGAAAATGGAGAAAGCATTTGAGTGGTTGAAGAGTTGGATGAGAAACTGCATCTTCCTCAATCTCCCAACAAAGTCCTTCAAGCTCTGACATGAAGTCTCGGGATCCAATTTGTCAGTCCCTCCAATTCTGCAAATTAAAATTTAATTATTAAATTGATACAATTCAGTTTAATTGGAGGTTGTCCATATTAGTGAATCAGTTTAGACGCAAAATGAACATCATTAATCCTTTGTAATAATTTCGATTGCCTGAGACTCAGAGTTGCTTCCAATTGATCCAGAGTCTGATTGCACTTCTGGAGGAAGAGAAAATTATGGAGAGAGAATAAATTCGCAACGGAGTTCATGGACAAATAAAAATTCAACTCGAGGACTGAAAGCAGAATGAAATTGTTGATTGTCTTGTACTCCAGAGGAAAGACCGAGTAGATCAATTGACTTCGGGTGGGGTCAGATAAAATGACAATGAGTGCAATCACATTTTGAACAAAATTCATGACTCCACAATATCGACAGAGTAGCTCTTGAAATGGAAATTTCCTCCAAGGACGAATCTGCGTAGAAACTACAAAGTCATAAATTAAATTTTTAAATATTATGATTAATTCTTAGTTGTTTTACAATTGAAGTTTTGGTAATTGTGGGGGTTACTTTGATTGGAATCAGATGCAAAATTGTTATTGAAGATGGCGATTGTGATTCCCGGATTAAGCAGAAACAATTGAATGAAATAAACACTAACAACTATTCCACCAGCTGAAATGATGGAGTGGACAGGGAAATGACTCTCTACAAAATTTTCATCAGTCAAAATTGAATGGAGGAGTCTGAACAATACAAATAAGAGATGAAGAAAGTAGAGAGGGAAATGAACAAAATTCCAAAATATTTTATTCCATTTTGATCCATCTCCAATTTTACCCTCAAATCGATCCACCTGATTAGGAAGGAAATACAGGGAGGAGTAAAATTCAAGGAAACAAAAATAGTGTCGATTTTCCAACTTCGTCAACATTTTGATGGTGACCAAGTTTAGTTGGAATTTAGATGATGGTGGACTTGATTTATGGAAAAGGAATTGTTTTGTTGAAAACAAAATTGAGAATAAAGTGAGGATTGAACTTTCTTTAGTCTGGAGTCATCAAGCAGTCAAACAAACTTTCTCCTCATTTCCACTTGAAATCAATCAGACTTCTCCAAAGTGGAAAAAGGGGGTCAATTGATTTTAATTATAATAAAGTGCATTGTCTCCATTTCTACCTGGAGCTACCCGAAGCTACCTGAATTTTGATTTGACAAAAAATTTCTTGTACCCAAATGACAATTTTCTGTTTATTTGAAAATATCAAGTTTTTGCTGGGAATGTCGGCTTTTATAAATTTTGTTCGAAAGTACTTGTATGGATTTCAATTATGTGAAACCTGTTTGTTCTTGAACAATTGTATTGTCATATTTTATATAAGATAAACGTGTATTTCGTTTAGGAAATATTTTAAGTTTATACATTTATTAATACACTTAAGTGAGTTATCAGCAATTGAGTTTTTGAAAGATGATGAGTAAGGCGACAGTATTATCTACCAGAAATTCCAACAAGTCCAATGAGAAATGATCTTCAAGTTTACCTCCCTTGATTTGATAACAAAAAACACAAAATTAAAAATCCACGTAGCGAACTGAATATGTAGCATTGAGTAGACTACCATCTTTTTTCTATACAAATAACCTATTTGAAATAGGTGAGGCCATTGCATGGTACTACCACAAATGTACTCTCGGACTAGTGAGCTACTGTAAGATAAAGTCCATTGCACTATTGTAGCAAGTATTTCAAGTAGATGTCTTCATTTATTCATGTGAGTTGCTAGCAGTTGAGCCTTTAAAAGATGATGAGTAAGTTGACAGTATTATCTACAAGAGATTCCAAGAAGTCCAATGAGAAATTATCTTCAAGTTTACAACAAAACCCTACATTCATTCTGAGTGGTCGATAAGACTTAACGACCCGGGAGTATAAATTTCTTTGAATGCCTCCAGTTTTCTCCATAATTTTACATTTCATTTCCTTCAAACTATTTTTCGTACAATGCAACACAGATTCATATCCACGGATGCCCGTGTAAGCCATTAAAGTAAGTACCAGCGATACAGAACATAAACATAATTTGATTAAAATATTTTCAAAATCCCCATTCAAAGTGTTTTGTCCCTTGATGAGAATAACAGTCGACAAGACGATAGAGATTCGAAGGAGACTTGGCGATGGGGTGACAATTAAAGGAGTCACATAATCCTGAGCTAATTGCACTCCTAGAACGAATTCCTCATAGAATTTTATGAGATGAATCAAACGATGTGAGTCGTCCGTCGCTTTAATTTCCAACCTGAAATCACAAAATAAGAGCAAGATGGACCGATATTTCTGATACTACAATCAACATGGTAGTAAGGATTCATTACAAAAAAATAGGTTAATTTAAATGAATGTTTTTACTTCATGATGTTTGTAATAGCAGTATAAACAATTCCAGGATATCCTATTAGAAGGAAGCATCCCAATCCTCTGAACATAAAGTACGAAAACAGAAAAGAATCTGTGATGATGCAAATCCAATTAATCCAAACAGAACATCCTGATGAACCACAAATCCAGATGGGTAAACCCAAAATGTTATTTGGTTGGAGCATCTGATGTAAAGTTACAACTGACGTGGAGACCATAACAAATAAAGGATCATAAATTAAAAAAAATAAGACAACGTTTCTCAATGCAGGCACCCTATGAATGGCCGATGTTGTCTTTGGGTTCCCAAGAAATTTTTCTAAAATAAAATTAATCAAGAATTTTTTGAATTTAAAAATTTCATCCAAATCTATTTAAAAGCTTCAATTGAGTGTTTGCAAATACAAAAACTGACCAGCAAATTTTGTATCCAGGATTGAAAATTGATTAAAATAATTTGGTGTGGCTTCGAGTCCCCTCAGGCAAATATTGAGGAATATCAAAAACTCTAATACAAATAAGGGACATCCCACAATGAATAGAAGTAGTAACTCGTTCATCGTTTCTTTTTGATTCATCATTATCCCGAATCCCCATGAAAACAGTTGTAAAATGCACAGAAGTAAACGAACGTAGATGACAGTCGACAGAAATGCCCAAATCAGTTGACCTTTGAAATCCGCTGGTTTGATTTTATATTGACCAATTCTATTTGGTTGTTTGATGTACATCCAAGGAATACATTTCACTTTCTCATATAGAATCAGATGTGCTGTAACTTGTTTTATCAAGTATTTTTCAGGATCCTTAAAATGTTTCAGTACATCAAGTTGAAGGCGAATGTGAAACAATAATTTGATGATCCAGTTGGATACATTCGTGAGGTGTTCTCGAATAGTTGGAATAACTTGCATGTTGGAATTTTACAAGTTGTTGTCAGGCTACGTCTCTTTCACAAAGAGAAGAATCAGGTATTGGGTGCAGTAATGCGAATGCCAATTGGACGTTCAATTTAGTTAAAAAAAAGCGATTTGTACAGAAATTCACGAAAAGTTTTATTCTATTTAAAAAAATCAAATTTTTTTTCAAATGGATTTTAACATTTTTCAATATTTAAAAGGTTATTGTGTATTGATTTAAAAACAATTATCTCAACAAGACAAAAAGCGGAATTGAAATTCTGCTGCAAGATTTTATTATGTATAATTTAATTTATTGAAATTTTCTCAAATTAATCTGTTTCGGTTTTTTAACGAATGTGTAAACATGATTTTGAAAAATCCAATTTCCTATGAATTGAAATAATTTCAAGTATTTCCAATTCTATTTAGGAAAACGAGACGAGAGGAAATGAATCGATTTAGCATTTAAATTGACATTTCAATTTAGACATTTACATGATGGCCGGAGTGGAGAAACCTCCGTAAGCTCTGGTCATAACATGTCAGGTTCCTAGGCAACATGACATTTGGTCAGAGAAATTAGAATATGGGAAAAATTATTCGTATTTATTTACAAATTAATTTTTTAAAGCAGGTACTTTGCGTTTGTATTTTAACGAATATTACGGAATGTGTCATTTGTATTTTGGCTTTGTCGTTCAAAGGAAAAAAGTTGGTATTGGAAAATAAATAGACTTTTCTTTCCAGAAATGTGATTAATTTAAATAATTTAATTTTACTGTCAAACAAGTCAAAAGTATTTTCAGTCCAGAGCAACATCCTGTTACTTTTGTCCTTTTACCTCTTTTCAATTGGTTTCTGTTGGATGAGGAAATCGACCATTCCAATTCTATTTTCGTTTCACGGATTTTTTAAAGACCCAAATTAAATTATGTCGTTTTTATTTCTGTAGTACATTCATTTCAATTCAAGTCTATTTGTCTTTCTCCTGCATATTGCCCAAGCTAGGAGATTGTCCAGTTTCTAAATTTTTTTTGACTTTCTAATCAGCAGGGCTCTCTATCTCCCGGGAGAAATGAAATTCTGCTGCACAGTGGGAGAAATTGGGTGGGAAATGCGCAAAAAATTGGGAAAT
>JAQHQX010000714.1:0-11333 GCA_034694425.1 Arrhopalites sp. Gr-Col-00791 | reverse complement strand
TTGTTCCCCACGGGCCCGAATAAAAGGGCCCGTTTTTGGGACCTAATAAAAGGGCCGGGCCCTTTTATTAGTGGACTGACGCCAGACTGAAGTTGTTTTTCCATTTCCGTTGCAATACTTGACTTTACAAAGGACCTTATCGGATAAACATACATTACCTGGCCCACAGAGTTTGACGGCTTATTTAGCCTTTATGACGTTCCAAGGGGTTAAAGGTCATGATTGATTCAGATTCGTTGTCTATTTTCATAACGAACACGTCGGTTTTAACTTCCCGAACTCGTTGTTTTTCGATGTGTTTGACCTACTTTATAATTCTGGAAGCCAAAAGTTCCTTTCCGTAATGGAGCCATATCAATTGATCCTAAAAGTGTTCTCAAGCAGCAATAATTTTTTCACCAACTTGACCTTCACAGGTCACTTTGTGAAGTGACCTCTACTGGTTACCCATTTGGCCCAAAAAATCTAAACAAAGAGAGGTGCATAAAAATATGCTAGATAAAATCCTCATTTCGACCTAACACGTACATTTGATTTCATAATCCCAAACCTAATAGAAGCCTAGTGAATGGAAAGAAAATATAAATATAAAATTTCAATTATTACAAATAATAAAACTGTATAAAACTATAATGAAAATTGAAAAACAAATTTCAAAATGAAACCCACAAAAATCGCGATTGGAAGAGAAACGGTTGAATTTAGTTGAATTTTAAAATCCTGTTGGTCACTTAAGACAAGCTGGGTGTGGTCATAAGTAGCTTTGACATGTCAATTTTATTAATTTTATGTGTTATGTAAGTACCAAGTGGAGAATCCATTCAAATTCATCATTTTCTTTCAAAATGGGATTTTAAAGCCGCATATTATTCTTGTGACCTTCAAAATTCGGATTTTCGCCTTCAGTTTTTATTTTTTTTACCATTAATTTTTTTAGCCTTCAGATTCGGAAAATTTGCCTTCAAGAATTAATTTTATATAATTATTATTCGGAAATTACTTTTCAAGCCTTAATCCTTTCCATCATCAAAAATAGAATCGGAGCCTATCAGGATTTAAAATTTCAGCCTTCTAGCTTTAAAAATAAATAAAGTGTAATTTAGCTTCATTCATTTAGCTTTGTAAAATATAGTCAGTTATTGTCATCTTCAGTTGTTTTTTGGTCATGGTTGTTGAGATTAAAATTGAAAAAAGGTGAAAATTTATGAAAAGCATAGCTTACCGAAACAAAAATCTCTACCACTGACCACTTCCCCACTGCATGGATTCCGACAGTAAGTGGATAATGTCACTACCGAAATCTTCCTACCAATTTGAGTTTCTGTATAATAACCATTCATTGAACGTTCAAATATTTGACCTGGAAATAAAATTCACTCATCGTAAGAACAATTCAGACTACATAAAAACTATCTCATAGACTTACACTTAAAAAATCTTGTAATTTCTTTCAGTTTCTGAAACTGTCTGGAAAAAAAGAGATTTTATCTGGGGAAAAAAGGATTATGTGTGGAAAAAAAAAATTTTGACTGTCTGGAGAAAAAAATTATGCCGCTGGTAAAAATAAGCAAAGTTGTTACAGCTCAATACAATGTAGTTCACTAAATTGAAGAAAATTGTAGTTACACGTTTAATTAATAATTTGTAAGCTAATATTTAATAAAGTTGGACCAGTCAAAAAAGAGTATTTATGCACTTTCATAAATTACAATTTGATGTTCAATCATGAAAATCTGTTGAATTTAAAACTCACCTAAATGAATCTAGTCAATGTCTATTTGTAATTACTAAAATGAGTTGAAAAGTCAGCGGAAAATTAAATTGTATCCACATAAATTGTACAAAGCTAAACGAATGAAGCTAAATTACTCTTTTTTTATTTTTAAAACTAGAAGGCTGAAATTTTAAATCCTAAGGCTCCGATTCTATTTCTGATGGTAGAAAGAATTAAGGCTTTGAAAAATAATTTCCAAAGGTTAATTATGCAAAATTAATTCTTGAAGGCTTTCCCGATCCTGAAGGCTAAAAGAATTAATGGTCAAAAAAATAAAAACTGAAGGCGAAAATCTGAATTTTGAAGGTCATCAAAATTAACGCCCTTTTAAAACTTGAATCATAGAATTGATATTTCCTTGACTTCACCATAAAACTCAGATAGTTTCGACATCAAAAACTTCTTATCCACTTCAAAAAATACGCAACAAAAAATTTAAGAAGATTTCCAAAAATGGAGATTTTGTGCAAAATAATCAAAATTTCATTGAACAAAGTCCACAATTTCCATTCAAAGTGGCAAAATTTAATTGAACGGATACTTGTGACAACTCAATCGATGATGGATCCTCAAAAGTTGATGTTTGTCTTAATAAAATCTAATTTAATTTTGTTTCACAAACTGAGAGTGGATGTACAAAAGTAGGGAGAGTAGAAGTGGTCAATCCATTCATGGGATTCAAGAGGTCAATTTCAAAGGTCAATTAGAATGGCTCATTGGCTGTGTCTTGTGCATTCTTCGTTGGTCCATATTAGCTAAATTGTTTCTGAGTACTTCATTCTGGTGGAGAATCCTTGACGAAGGAATAGCATTTGAGGACACCATCATCATCATCTACGTCCCATTGAGTTTCTTTGATTTCATTGATATTATCAACACCTCAACCAAAGGACTCAAAATGTTCGCAAATATTTTCAATGAAATGTCATCAATCGATACAGAATTTGCAGGTGATTTCTAATACTGGAAAAATTCAATAGGATTTTATGAAATCGAGATTAATTATTCCTGGTCATTTTTTAATTTTGTAGAAACTTTTGTGTCTCCTACGACCACATCGACGATACAACAGGTTCCAATGTTGAGCAAGTTGGTGATTATCCTCTACGCATCCACTCCAATGGGTTTAATCGCATGTTTGGGAATCACAACGTGGTTAAAAATCAATGACATTTATTCAATTTTGAATTTGCCCATTTGGATTTGTGGTCCGTTGGGGTGTCCCTCTTTAGTCAATTGGATCTTAACAACTGTAGACATGTTTACTGCAAGCTTTTTGTGCACACGAATGTTCTCTAATCTCATCCTCAAAGGATTTCTCATCTTTACCATCAGAGCCATTTCAATGGTTCTGATGTAATTATCAAAAATGAATTAATTAATTTTATTTCTCATTAAATTCTAGGTTCGTGTAGAAAACTGGAAAAAAAATTCACAGAATTTATCAATTTAGTTTTAATCATGAAAATCAAATGGCCAATGTTCTAATTTTGTTTTTTATTGGAACAGGTCACAATCCAAATCGGAAGGACAGCTGATTCGTCTTGTAGAGCTGGAAAAATTTTACTTAAAATTTCAATTACTCGTTCACATCATAATGGACAGTTTGAATCCTTTGATAACGGCTGCACCAAGTTTATTCAGAATCGTGATTATCTCTATGAACTTGGCTGTCATGCAAAAGACTTGGAAGATGAATGATGAACAGAGTGTCATTATTTGGAAATTATTGTTGGGAGGTGTGTCTGTAGTACAGACTCTGTACTTTTGACATGTTTCATTTATGTTTCATTAAGAGGTTCTGAAATTATCCTCCAATCGACTCAAACTTTCTTGATGCAACTGGGGAACAAAATGGTTGATCCAAGTCTTTCATCTGGAAATCAAAATCCTGTCCGCATAAAATCAATTGAAGTTGACCATGAAGAACTGATGAATAGGAAAATGTATCGTCGTCTAGTGCGATCCCGTAAACCAATTCAGGCTTATCTCGGATTTTGTTTTGAAGTTGAAGATGGTGTCTCTCTGAGGTATTTGGAATCCCTCCTCGATAATACCGTCACCGTCCTCATTTTGATGGGACATTAAAAATTAATTACATCATTTATTGAATAAAGTTTCATCTATTCCATTCTAAGAGAATGAACTAAAGAGATGAAACGTCAAAACTGATCAAATTAATTTATATATTATTATTAGCTGAAGAAAAGTTGTCTGAATGAGTATAGGACATTTAGTACTTACACAAAACTAATGGAATGGACATGGCAGAACTACTTAAAACCACATCCAAGTTCTCTCAAGTCACCAACGGAATCTCAAAAACCACTAAATTCATTTTTTCTTTTTCAATCGACACTTTCTTGGGTTCGTTTTTGAACTTTCGTCGAGGTTTTAAAGTGCATTAAAATTGTACACTAGGATTGAAATTTTTCGTTGCTATTTTTTTCTATGCAATAATTTTGTATGGGCGAATGGAATGGAAATGGCAAAATAGTGTTTGTGAGTGCTGATCAATTTATCCTCGAATTGGAACATGAGAATAAAATAGAGTTTCAATTTTAAGAATAATTTCAAAGGAGTGGTCACACAACAGGGGGGTCATCATCTTAAAAAAGCTCTCTACAGATTATACTATGATTTGATATTCCCTTCCCAGGACTCATCTCACTTGATTCAGAGGGATGGAAAAGGATAGATAAACAAAATCTTGAATTCAGTTTAGCGAATTCATAGTAATCATTGACCTTTGGAATGACCAGGTCGCTGTATACTGCGACTTGGTGGTCGCACTATAAAGTGATCTGGTCGATCTATACATACTTACGCTTATCCCACAGTGCGGGACCCACACTGTAGATGAAGAATTAGAAATATACTTTAATTTAAATGTAATTTACAATTTGTAAACTCAGAGTAAAAAATGTGTGGATTAAGCTGTAAATAGAATAAAAATTTTATTTTGTAAACTACATCGCATCAATAAATCATATACACATGGAGGTCATCGGAACTCGGATTGGAATTTTTTACATATGATTTTGAATTAAAATTTGGTGCCCGAATTGCTGATCAATGGAATATCTACTCATTTGAAAAAGTTTGAAGTTTCAATTTGCATAGATTTTTAAAAATTAGTTAGAGAGAGCCCAGTCAATTGTTTCCTCATCTCCAGCCTCGAGGAGTAGTCGATTGGACTCTTGCAGTCCCTCCGAAAAAGTGAGGAAGCGCTCATCAAATTCTTGGTCTCCGTAGGACGGATGATGAGTCAAAATAACTCTGTTTTCACTATTCGCTTTCTAATTACAATTAAGGTTAAAATTACTAAACTCGCAGTTCAATATTTAAATCTCTCTGAACCATCAAAAATTTAAAAAAAGTTTTTAAATGCCAAATACCATTTCCAAAGCAGAGCGAAGTTCGTTCCTGGCGACTGCGCCCACTAACATGAAGATGACGTTTGGTTGGGTATCATAAATGTAACTGAAAAGAGTTCTCATGATCGGGAGCCACATATTGTGTCCATCTTGATTGTACTTGGGATTGGGGTAGCAATTCCTAGAGGTTCTCACATTCACTAGGACAACCCCTTAAAATCAATCAGAATTTCAAAATTAATTCTAATCTTGCCAATAAAGCCTTTTGAAAAATAAATCTGTGCAAAAGGTACACCCTTTATAGTGCGAAGTTGAAGTCATTATTT
Organism: Arrhopalites sp. Gr-Col-00791; assembly: GCA_034694425.1. Taxonomy (NCBI): domain Eukaryota; kingdom Metazoa; phylum Arthropoda; class Collembola; order Symphypleona; family Arrhopalitidae; genus Arrhopalites; species Arrhopalites sp. Gr-Col-00791. The sequence goes on along the minus strand of JAQHQX010000714.1, from coordinate 5,856 downwards.
TGCTTACCTTGACGCATCCATCCTTTTAAGCTATAATTTTGAAATTGGAGATTATCTCCAAATTCTTCTTCAAGTTGATCGAAGATAACCTGTACGCTTTCGCTACCATTCTCCAAGTTCTGCGGATGGAATGCGTGACCAGATGACATGACTTCTGGCGATGGTTCATTGCCCACAATGATCACTTTTATTTTGTCGACTGGAACAAGTCTTGTCCATGCCCAGAAACGTTTAATTGGAGGATTCAAATATCCCGCCTCATGTGCCCTCCTGACTTGTTGGTCCAACTAAAGTTTGAAAACAAAAACCTGTTAACTTGCTGATAGAAAATGCTGAAAAAATTTCCCGCCAAAATTATGAACTGGAATTTTTAATTCGTCAGTTACCGCCAAAAGGTCTTCATTTAGTTGATTTGGTCTAAGGAAATTGTAAGCCTTTTTTAAGGCATCAAGCCAGCTGGGTTCCATGTTATCCAATTGGAGAACTTGAAAAGGACCCAATTGACCTCCTTGGTTGGTTGCCATGACGATACAAAAATATACTTAACTTTTTGGTTTTTAAATACGAATACACAAGTTCAATCAAATTAGTTGTGAATAATAATTTTAGATATCAAGTGTCGAAATAAAGAAACAATTAAAAAATTGAACAGAAGGAATGAAATTAATGAAGCCAAAATTTCTAGAGGAAGAACCCACCAAGTTCAAATGACAACGTAGAACACGATACTGAACTGAATTTTAGAGGGAGAATGAGTCTTTAAAAGGAGGAAAAAGGAGGGAAAAGTACAGTAAACGTTTGTTAGCACAAAGAGTTGACTCATCATGTTTACCATTGCAATTTTTACATCAATCTCGTTGAGTTGACAGCCACTTGAATTCTAACGCAAATGAATGATGAGGCTTTTATATGTTCATCATTGAAGATGGGTGGCAAATGAAAAGAAGTCTATTTACATTGTCATGTTCAGTTTCCGTTGACTCATATGTTCGATTACAAATAATCAATTGAGTGAACTCTGTTTCCATAATCAAGTTGGAAAAACGTTGGATTTCTTCTTCGCGTTCTAGGGCAGATGTGAGATAAAATATTCGCTTTTGTAAGTTATTAAAATTATCAAATAGATGAACGCACCTTCAAATGCACCTTCAAATGCTACATACTGTGACCATAGAAAGAAAAAAGAGAATTGAATAAAAAAATTCAAGTTAGGATTATTTTCACGAAGCTACAGTTTTTTTCAGTGGAGCTGTAGCGTTTTTAGTGGAACACCCAGTAAAAATAACTTTTGCAGTAAAAAAATATAATTTGCAGTGAATTACACTTTTTTTTGCAGTGGCCAAAAATGTAGCCTTTTTAAAATTAAATAATTAAAAGTAACGGACATGTTTTCATGCCTTTATAAAAACTTAATTTAATCACAAAATCGTATTCTTTTCAAGATTTTACAAGAGATGTGCAAGCATGTCCACATCTTTTAGTTTTTAAACCAGATTAAACGATAAGGACCCCTTGAATTTGTTTATGCCACATCCCGCTGCCTAAGTCATAAAATCCTACCACAATGATTATTTACCTTAAATATTCCTTTTAAAATTCAGGTGAAAGGTTCTTTTTATTGAAAAGATCACAGTGGGGGGGCTTGAGATTGAAGTCTTGAATGTCAAAACTTGAGTTTTTTTGTCATGCTTCTTGTTAACTTCAAAATGGACTACAAAATTCTTTAAAAGTGACGTTTTTTAATATTTTCGTAATAGTTCTGTCAATAACATTTTCAAGAATTTTCAACTTTAAACATTTGTACGATTCAATTCAATTCGTGTCAGTCAATTTTTATGACTTGTGGTCGTTGAAAACAAATGATTTGAGTATCCAGAGTTTGTCATTCAAGTATCAAATCAACATGTTGGATGTAAACATTACACAGTCGATACTTTTGGATTTGAAACAGATATCGGTTAAAAATTGCTCCATATACAATTGCAGAGCAATCAATCAGATAACATCACAAGTTGAGTCTCTCTTTACCAACCTGACGTTATTCTAAATGGTTTGTCAATACAACTTCTGGAGTTTATGGTCGACCTTTATGACCTTTACTTTGAGTCAGAGTCTTTGAGTAAGAACTTTCCTACTGCAATTACTCAGATGATAGACCCCATAATGGCTTTGCTGCCCCTCATGGCAACACTTCTTTCGTAAGGAAATATATTTTTGTAACGTTTTCTCGTGTAGTAGCGGTAAGTCGTCTTCAAATTTTTTTTATGAATATCCATTTAACTTGATAGTCTCCTTTATATCGAATGCTTGATGGATCATATTGATTAAAATTGTTACATTTAAATCAAATGCTATTGAAAGATAGTTGTGGTTCCTATTGTCAGAACAACTACAGTGTGTCCGTTTTAAAAGTTGATCCAAAGTTTCCGAAAGTTCCCGCCCCAGGTCTGCTCCCCATTTAAATCATTTCCTTGCGGAAACATTGGGTCAACTTTTAAAACGGACACACTGTATATTGTATATAGCAGCCATTTGAGTCATCTTGGAAATTTAAAATCGACAAACAATTTAGAGTGGATAAAAATAAAATTTCGGAAACGACTTAACCAACTACGACCAAAATTAATACTTTTTATCCTTTCATTTGGGATACCTTTTTGCCAATTTTTATTAAATGCCATTTTGATTTGCGAGCTACATCCTGAACATGAGGAATTTCAAACTATGTATTTTTATGGTACTCACTAGCCAGTCCGTAGCAGAAAAATACCAGCAGTGACTACATTCATTTCGTTCACTCTATCGATAAACTGAATTTTAATAATATTTTAATATTTTCAGACTCGAGTATGTCGGTCTCTGATCGGAGACCGACAGTGAATTTCGGCTGAAATGTTAAGGTCAGCATATTTGGCATTAAAAGAGCTTATGGCGTCGAGATATTGGGTATTGTATTGTCTGCTTCTGCTCCTGGTCATTGTTGAAACCATTCAAGACAACAACGTTGGTGGAACTGCAATGAAATTAAAATGCCCGCATCTCTACATTCAAAAGACCTCAAACATCATGTTCATTTTGTCAGACGTGCCTGCCAATCATTTTATTTTGCTTTACACTTGGAATCAAGGTTAGTTTCTCAGGTTTGAAATCGATATGATTTTTGTCGTTACTTGAATCCAGAATTTATGAGATGGTGAGATGGATTTTCTGTAAGCAAATATTTCTATTCTTGAAAGTAACCGCTCTTACTTTGATGAAGCTTTTGACTAACGGCTCAACAAAATCATTTCAAGTCTAACTTACACTCTCAAAGTATATAAAACTAGACCTTAAAAAACATAAAGGCTAAAATAACGCTTTGAAGACGCATTCTGCTTCATGTTGATTCATGACGGACCAAGAATAAGGACGTCATTCATTTTGTCCTCAAAATTACTCATTTTGTCCACAAAAATCTTATATTGTCAACGATTCTAGGCAAATTCTACGCACGGAAAATTCCACACGGGCTCTGGGCGGCCTCGGTGCGAGCCGTAGGTACTCTAAAACTTATCTAACCGCTCGCTTCGCTCGTGATTTCAATTAAACAAATCTCCATTGACATAATCTATCAATAAGACCAAACTTTTATATTTAAAAAGGTCAAGTGTCTCGCTTTGCAATAAGATTTTTGTGGAAAAAAAGTGTTGTCAAAATGAGTAGTTTTGAGGACAAAATAAGATTTGCCCCAAGAATAATTGACTCAGTTATGCCAACAGAGAATCGATGTCTCGACTTTTTTAAACCAAAAGCTGTTCAAATTTTTCTCGATTTTCTAAAACATTTTAAGATTATTCTTAACTGCTTAATACACTCTGTATGTTCGCATATCCAGGGAACAAGCCACCTCAACAAGAACAACTAAATCCACAATTTTCAACCATCAACTTAAATCCCGTCGTCGTCATCGACGACACGACTGACAACAATGGAATAAATTGGAAATATAAAGTCGAACGCATACTTGAACAACAATCTGATGATGATAAAACCAAAGAATTGAGCATAGTCAACATGTTGAAACATCTCAAGAATTATTTTGTAGTATTGGAGGTGTCTGAACATGTCGATGCCACAGAAGATAATATTGATCTGATGAAGAAACAACTATTTGGTCACACCACAAATTTTTGGATGAACCCGAAACTCATTTTTTTGTATTCATTCCCAACTTTTTGCAACATCTCAACTGCTAGTCTATCAAATCTTTTTCAAATCACCCTACTCAAATCTCTTACAGATTTCTTTCGCCGTCCTACATTTTACATTCTGGAACAAACTTTTAATCCTGAATCTGAACCAAAGCAAAAGCAAAAGGTTGTACCCAAGAAAAATGATGAGAAGCTACAAATCCAAGGTTGGTCAATATCAAACTTGTTGGGGGAACAAATAATCAACGAATTTTTTTGTCACCGTTTTGTAAACGTTAAAAAATATTGGACATCCTGCTTCGATGCTATGACACAAGTTTGGTATGAGAAAGTAATCGATTTTGGGAAAAAAGTTATTTCATCAGTTGAAATACCTCATTCCTTTGATACTCTTTCATTTTACGACCACATGGAGAACTATCGCATGACTCGCCATCATCCCACCTATCAGATTTCTCCATTCGATCGAGATCAAAGAAATATTTATCCTTTAGAACATTCTGTGATGGCTTTCATGCTCTCAAGTCTAAATGAGACTTTGGCATACGATTCAAATTATTACAGATTCCCATTGATTCAAATACAAATGCAACTTGTACCTCACACTGACGACTATTTACGAACTAGTCAGTCCTTATTTATTTGAACTGGTTGTTCAGGTTCTTTCAGATTTATAACAAAAGATGGAGTAAAAACTCGAAAGGATTCCTTGACAATTTATTTGGCTCCATTCCAATTGAGTGTTTGGATTTCTCTTGGAGTCGCTCTCATCACGACGGCTCTCATTTTATTTTTGTTGACTAGATGGCGTGAGGGTAAATTCAATATCAGTCCATTGAAATGTGTATGGACCATCGGCAGGATTTTGTATTGGAATTTTCGGTTACTTGTAGAACAGTATGACAATGAGAAGGTGGTTGTAGAAAAAGAGTCCTCTTCCTCTGGTCCTCCTTCTATTTTTGAAATGCAAATGGGAAAGGGACGATTTGGATTAGGAATAATTGTGGCAATTTGGCTCTTGTTGTCAGTCATTTTGGTGAATATCTACAAGATGTTTATTAGTGCAGAGTACATGGCTCCATTTCCATTTTCAACAAATTGGTCCCACTTGGCTGAATTTGAACTGAAGCTCAAAGACTACTCTTTCTACACATCAGATCCTCATAGAGTTTGTGTAGATGTTGATAAAAATAATTCGACCCTTGTAACTAGATTATCTATAAATGGCTTTGAATGGTCTCACATGAAATTTACACAACGACTTTATAATTTAGCAAGATTGAACTTGTACTCTTGCATAGAACAATGTAACAAAATATTTGGGATTGATATAGACGCTGATATTGATTTTGAACATATTCCATGTTTCACCCTCGATGTTTGTAAGGAGTGCGTCCTTCACGACATGATGCTTTTGAATACAACTGGAGTTTGCATTGAGTTTGTTAATCAAGATTTTATTACTGAGAAACTTTCACTAGAGAAAACTGTTTTTATTGTCCTCAAACAAGATTTTGAATTTTTCTGGAACAAATTTAAAATTGTGATGAATAGAAAACATAAATTGAAATTTGGACATAATCGAAAGTTCAAAGGTCAACAAGATGATTATTTGGTAGAAGTGGAAGGATATCAATTGTATTCAAGTACATTTTCAAGGAAAGAA
>JAQHQX010000713.1:0-11348 GCA_034694425.1 Arrhopalites sp. Gr-Col-00791 | reverse complement strand
GGAATATTTTTCGTTACTCAAGATGGAAATAAAGAAATACCAAATTATGATAAATCTGTTCAATATTTTGTGCATGAGTACATTTTATTGTAAAATTGGTTGCCTGACTGTCGCAATTTCATGTACATTTCTCTTGTTCAAGCATCACAATCAATCCATCGTTTTGTTCAGCATTCTGGCGACTTTGACATCCAGTGTAATTGCCATGTATTCGATGCTCTTTGACAGGATTTTTCAAACTGCTGATATTTCAGAACAGTTCAAAGATCAAATTTTAGTCGTTCTTCATACTTGGTTGACTCAAGAAAATATCAGAAATAAAGTTATTGAACAATTTCAACTTGATGATGAGATGAAAAAAGTTGAGGAAACTCAAGCTGAAAGAAAGCGGAGACTTAATTTCATGATTTTGAAGATTTCAAGGAAGGTGAGTTTTCTCAAAAAAGACATGAAAAAGACTCTTCGATCTGTTCCCAACTTTTCAATCAAGAGTGGACCTTTTAGAACATTTGAAAGAACCTCAACACTTATTTTCCTTGATTATTATGCAAGCCAAGTTATGAGTCTCCTCTTAGCCTTTTAATTTGTATTCCAATTCTAAAAGCGTTTATATTTTAATCCATATGTTCAACCAAGATTCTTGGTCGAAAGAACCTAAACTAATTTTTTATGATGGTTCCTTCATTTCACTGTCATTTTAATTTAATTTATTCAAATGAAAATTTTACCAATTCACTTTCAAAATGGAAATGCAATTTAATCTTGTTATTTCGGGAGACCATGAAGGAACAAGATGATTTCTCTAATGGATTTAGTTTAGTTGTTGCTGTGTTGTATATAATTCTCTTTTATGTATACTGATGTAGATAGATGATACAAAACCTTCCATTTTCTTGGAGGATTGTCCTCTACATCTTTTGTATAGTCCTACTCTGCGTTATCTGTTTTGGTGATATGTAAAACCCATAAATTATGGTCCTTGTAACTAGCGATTAGTATTTTCCATGTTGTGTGTCTCATGATATCTGATAAATTCAAAACTACTGAGAGAAACTAGAGTTTTTCAATATTGTTTCAACATAATGTGTAGCTAATAATTGCATGAAATTATTTGAATTAACGATGTTATGCTTTATTACTAGGATGTATGTACAACTCTATGTATATAGTAGGCGCATACCAGATGAAGTTGTAATTTGTTGTAGAACTACAATTTTAAAATAAATGAACTAAATATTGCATACCCGATGCGACTTTGTTGTACACTGTTTACTGTTACTTTAAGCTTCTATGCCTAGAAACTTAGCTGTTTGATTAAGAGGAGAATTGTGAACAAAATGTCAAGAAAAACGGATAAACGTAAAATTATTGATTTAATTTTTGATGAAGCGGCTTTGAAGCTGCTTAATTGTGAAGATGACGATGAGAAAGACCAGATTCAAAGAGATATGGAGTGAGACGTCTTGAATGTACGAGCTTAAACAAGATTTACAATTTCAATGCAATATTTATATTTAGAAGTATTGTCGATACATTTACAAGTGTTTGACTTTGAATGTGGTTTGATGCAATGTTTTCAGGCTTCTAGATGGACGAATCTGCTCTGTGCCAAAGCAGACAAATTGGCTGAATGAAATCTTGCCAACTTATGATGAAACAATATTTAAAGATGTCATCCACCTGACACACTCACAATTGCACAAAGTCTTTTCCACAAAGCTGATTCAAGATTACCCAATATTTCATGACAGCAAGAAATTACAAATACCTGTTTCCGTTCAGTTGGCGATTTCTCTTTGTCGTCGGGGATCTTATGGTAATGGTGCCTCAATTAAAAAAAGTTCGGTTCTGTTCGATGTGGGAGATGGCTCAACCATCATTCACATTACTCGTCGCGTGATAAGTGTAAGCTTGTTGAACCAATATTTGGAAATTCGATTTTATATACAACAATGAATACTTGTAATCAACTAAATACATGAAAATTGTTTGTAGGTGATTTTGAAATTAAAAAAGCAATTCATTTTCTGGCCAAATATTTGTGAGAGCCAGACAATGGCTCATGAAATGGAGCAACAGCTTCCAGGTTGTTTCCTATGGATTGACGGAACTCAAGTCAAGTTAGCTGGAGCCCCAAGACGCCCACTGGATAAGGACTTTTATTATGACAATCTAGGTCAAAAAAAGTTTGTGGCTATACGTATATGCAGAAGCAAAGTTGCTACTACTTTTCATTATGCAGAATTATAGCCTGAAGGTGCATCTTATTTGTGACAATGAGAGGAGGATTCGTCACTTCGTCTCAGGGTACCATGGAAGTATTCACGATTCGAGAGTGTGGCGTGAATGTGACATCTTCAAGAACCCTGCAGATTTCTTATCTAATGGACTGCAAATTGGTGGGGATAAGGGCTACCCGTTGTCGGATATTGTGATGACTCCATTTCGGAGAAAAACTCTTGTCCTTTCTGCTCCAACAATCAGGAAATTCAACAGATAGTACGTTTACTGTTTAGATTGGTCTCAAATAATTTCTAAGACGTATAATATCTGTGTCCTACAATGTAATTTACTATATTCATCTGCGTTCCATTGTATGCATACTTACAGTTACGCCAGCCTCAGAGCTATTATTGAACACGTCAATGGGTCCCTCAAAGGAACCTTTGGATCATTGAAGGAACTCCCCATCATCATAAAAAACCGTAAAACTCATAAAATGGCTGTAAAGTGGATTGATACCTGCCTGATACTTTATAATATCATTTTAACTGACCACCAACCTCTTATCACAGACACTCTGGATGAAAATCCTCTTCGGCATCCTCTTCGGAATGAAAATCAACAGAGAAGGGCCTTGTTGGATTGGTTTAATGAAACTTGAGGAGTGTTGAAAATTGTTCAATTTAATTTTAGTTAAAAGTTGTAGTTAGAAATATTCCAAACAAAATTCAGAAAACCCAACAAACTAAACACAAAGTTGGCTCTGACCGGTTCAACGATTTAAAGTCAAAATCCTGTCTTTCTGTTTTTCATCAAATTGGTCAAAAAAATAAAGTCATGATCTACAGGTGAGTGAGTGTACAAGTAGTCGTCGTTATTATTTGTCTACTTTAGAATTTAATTGCAATATAGTGCAGTATCATGAATCATAATTTATGATTTTGTAATCTGTTTGCGTGATGCTTCTTTTCTACTCTTGCATTTTTTTCATTTTTTGTAGACAATATCTGCGAGCAGTTCAAGTATGCTAGTAGTTCATATCTGTTAGCAGAGTAGAACTACATGCAGAGAATGATTTTGTTGCATGTGATATGTAATGTATGTCATATCATTTGACTCATATGTCTGTTTTGAAGCTTGGATTAGATGTAACATTTTTCTTGATTTCCCATTAGGCGATTTATCATCTTGGATGTTATAAAGCTAACGATTTGTATGATAAAAGTGATGAATTTGCAGATTGGGTTGTATGCAACAAAGATCTTGTGGCCGTTTTTAAAGTGAACAGATTTAAAATTTCTGAAATGTTCAAAAAGGATTTGGACCGACATTTGAGATCCGAGCAGGATAAAGATAATCAAGGGAAAACAAGTCCCTACTTGAACGTCAATTAACGACATGGACACAAACAATCTCAACATAATATGATTCTTTTTCTACGCGCCAAATAATGCTGTAAATGTGTTGACACTGACTACTACTACAACATTTTGCTATATTTTAATAAAGAACAACATGAATACCTTGTACATTGTTGAAGGAAAAAAAGAATCATTAAATTTGTAACTATGATCTAAGTGTGACCTAATCTGGTCAATTCTAGCCGCAATTTCGTTTCATCCAAGTGTATTTGTTGTTGTTTGCTGATCTCTCGTTCTTTCTCCAGTTCCAATTTTTGGTGTTCAAGTTGATTGTTTAACTTGAGCATGGCAATTTTCTTCTTGAAAGAGTTTCAATATTTTTGCCTAAGTTTTCAATGAAAATAGCTGAGCAAAAAATAACAGCCCATTTGATTTAGCAATCACAATATAGTGAGGATGCAGTTGGAAAATCTTGGATTTGTATAAATCAGTGATGAAAACGCATTCAAAAGAACGTTCAAGAAATTCCTTCAGAATGGGAATTGGAATTAAATTCATATTTTATTCTATTCTATTTCAACGGAAGATAAGGTACAGTCTAGAAAAAGTTGGACAAAGGAAATATGGCATGTCCATCGTAATGTAAATGTCGCATATAATCTATGGGAATTTTTATTGGAAAGGTCAATTTAAATTTTATGTACGCTTTTTTGACCTTTTGCCTGGACTTGGTCATTTAGTTTGATTAAGTCTAAATTAGTAAAGTGAATTCTCAAATAGGGACGATGTACTGGAAACCAAATTGGACTTCTGGTGAATCAGGATTTTTTTAAAGAAAATTGACATGATGCCTAAAGGAAAGGAAAGTGCTGTTTCGTCCTCACACATACAAATTCTCTACTAAAACACGTAATTCTGTCACAAAAATGTAAAAAAGTTTGTACCACAAATAAATATTTAATAATTTTTATTAACTAGAAAATTGGTTAAGTAAAATGTGCTAAAACCCTGTCATTTTTATGTCCACTAGGGTGCTATTCAGATTGATGTAAATGCTTATGAACAAATTGCTCCCTCATTTCTCATCGCCGTTCATCCCATCGAATAAGAATTGGAAACCAGTGGAAGCTACCAAAAGTGTCCATGATAATTAAAATTAAAGATATCAACTTTTTTAAAATGAAGGTCTAGGATTTAATTGTCGAGCCATCCTTGACATTAGGAGGAGATGGCCGAAGTCCAAATTTCCACAGGAGTCTAAAAATAAAACCAAAATTTCTTCAATTCACTCACAAGATACAAATTTAAAATTTGTGAATCGTGTTATATCAAACAAAACTCATTTGGCTGTTTGTCCTGAACTAGTCTAAATACCACCGGCTATGATTTTAATTAGTAAACTACTTTAGCAAACTAAATCCAGGGCTAAAATAGTGGCAAAACCAGCCGGTTTTGACCGTCGTTTGGCCACCACATTTGTTGGCCGGCCGACACGAAAAGTGGCCAAAATGAAATTCTATGCTGGAAGGTAGCGTCAGTTACGATGAAAATCAGCTTACTGAATTAGCGAGCGAAGCAAACTAGGTTAGAGAACTCAGAAAACACTGACGCCACCTGCCAGAAATTTTGATGTACTATAAAGTTCATAAAAAATCCACTATGTGTCAGCACTGTTTCCCATAAAAGTCATTAGTTTCGCTATCTTTTGGTAGGTAGCGCTGTAATTCACTGCAATTAAAATACCTGAGTATTTTGCTTTGTTCTTTTTACCTGAACGCCTATGCTATGTTTTCACCAGAGTTGTGTTTTTTTTTACCGCGAATTGCCATTTATTACCGGAGCTAAAAATCCAAGCCGAAAAACTTACACAAAAATGATGAGTGGTACTACTGTCAGAGCTGCTTCGACCACAAAAAGGGTTCCTGGAAATATGGACAATGTGGCGCCGTACACCAAACTGGCTAGTGGACCATTTGCAAGCTTACCAAAAGATTTGACTATGGCCATGACCGCTGTGGCTTTTCCAATCTCGTGAGGATCGAGGATCTTGAATACCATGGAGTTTGCACAGGACATGTAGATTCTATCCACCACGTCAATCACCGCTCCTACATGCAAAAACATGTTGATCATATCCCATTAATCAGAATCATCATTATGCTTTTGTTAGAAACACGCTTTTGTCATTTTTTTCCACGAACACATATAACATAAGCAGTTCGATGTTTAAAGGCGATTATCCATTAAATTGATATTTTTGGCTCACAAAAAAATTTGGAAGACAACTTAACTGCCGCGGCAAGTTGTCCTCCAATTTTAATGTGATTAAAATGAAACTTCCAAAATGAGTACATCGCACGCATTATACAGGAATTACACTTTCTGTTCAAATGTGTTCAAATTCGGTACAGAGCTTCCTTGGATCTCCCCTTGATGACTAGATGACTTTATAATAAAATTGTAATAAGACAACTCAATGAACATCGAAGTATAGCATTTCTAATTGAACGGAGAGAGAACTTTGATGACCCCTGGATGTCAACGAAGGAGATCACTCGAAAAGTGGTAAATTAAACATTGTTCAGGAAGGTCCAAGGAAGCTCTGTACCAAATTTGAACACATTTGAATAGAAAGTGTAATTCCTATATAATGATTGCGATGCCCTTTTACATTTCAAAATAGAATTTATCAAGAATGTGACAAAAATCCAGTGACTCATTTTTCATTTCAACATTTCCACTGAAATAGATTCAGACTGTCTCACATAAACGATACGAAAGGACATATTTTCAGCAAAACATTTGACTCATATTTGATAGGGTTATTCTGAAAAATGAATATTCTGCCTTCTTCCTAGCGAATTTTATCATTCAAAATTTTAAATACGTACTTTAAAAATTTGAAGTATTTTATGTTCAAAATCAGTATCTTTTAAAAATATTTTGTAAATCAATTAAATTATGTATCCTACTTTAGAATAATTTGGTTAAAATGTTTCGAGTTCGAAAATTCTAAAAAGAAATGTAATTTCGTTTTTGCAAGATGATCTTAAGTATTTTGTGATTTTGGTCTCATTTTGTTTACATCAATTTGGAAATCTGTCAATTTAGCTTGCAATGGGTGCGTTGTTTTAGTCCGGTCCGGCGCTCAGACTCTGAGACGGTCTGATGAAAGTTTGAATTTGACCAGACCAGACCGATTAAAGCAACGCAAGAGGGGGTGTGGTGAAGACGCCTGCTGGATTAAAGCATCACTCGGTCTGTTTCTAAGGTCTGCAGAGAAAGCAACAGACTGGGTTAAAACAACGCAATTGTCTTGCGGTCTGACGAAAAACGCGGTAGACCGTCAGACTCAAAAAAGTAGTCTGCCGGTCTGAACGGTCTGGATGCCTTGCGGTCTGATATTCAGAACGAGTCTAGAGGGCATTCTAAAAACAGACCGACTTTCTACAAAATGGTCTGGTATGACGGTCGGACATGCCTGATGGGACTAAAACAACGCACCCAATGTCTGCTTTCATTTCATATTTTCCACAAAAATTTACATTCACGATGGTGACGGTTCGATAACGTTAGTTTTAGTAAGTCGTTTATTGGGATTTGATACCACCACAACTTACCCAAATACATCATCCATCCAGCTGTTGCAAAGCTGAAGAATAAACTCCCACCAATTTGACTCAAACAAGAAATAATGCCTACGATGGGGTCCCTCATTCCCAACTTTCGACTCAGGATAAGGGCGGACCCAAGGGCACCTGTTAAATTATTTTAATTTTTAATTTTCTTTAAATCAGACATCACATTATTGTGACCAACTCAAAAGTCTCTTTGGTTTAGGACACCAACAAAACTTGACTGGTACGTTCTTTTTTAAAGATTATTTCATGAGTGGTTCAAAACATTTACCAAGGAACGATAAAAAGAGGGTAGAGGAGACAAAATAAGCATAGTCTTCTCGATTCCATTGGAATTTGAACCGAGTATACAGATACATCACTCGATAGTCCACTGTAGAGAAATAAAATATTCAAAAATTTAATCAGAGTTAATTTAAATTGCCAAAGAGAAATAAATAATTGCCCAAAAAAAATTAAACATGTCGTATCAATTCATTTCTATTTGAATTCGTACTTGCTAGGAGGAAGGTGAATGTGACAAGGAGGAGACTGATGAACTGAATTCTTTTGGTACCATCTCGTTTTCGAAAAGGGACTTTTAAAGCTGCGACGACATTTTGGAAACTGAACAGATTTTTACACCAACCTTTTTCCGATTTCTCTAACTTTGGATCGTTTTTAGTCTGGAGAGGATCAATAGGCTTCTTTTTTCCGCGGGTGTTGGGAATAAAGAAAATTGTGTACAGAATGCAAAATCCAGTGATTGTGGCTGCCATTATAAAAAGTTGAGTGAGGTTCAAGCCTTTTTTTGTGAGGAATCCGTACATGATTGATCCAATGGACATTGAAATATTTATAAAGGCATTAGCCAGGATAAAGCGGAAAGTTTTCTGTTTGATGGTCGTCGTATCAGCAATGTATGAAAGGAGAGCCATGACGGTTACGTCCATGAAGCCAGTGATAGCTATAGGAATTGTGGCTGTTTGAAAGCACATACAAAGCGAAGATGATTTTAGCTCAAAAATATTCAAAGTCGAATTAATATTAAAAATTGAAATAATTCTATGGGATTGATTGACATTAAAAAACGACTGACAGTTTCAATTGAGACCGCTCTAACGATTAGTTTCGTACCATTATTTTAAGTCATGACGCCAAGTATAATATAGAAAAAGAGTAGATCGTCAGCAGAGGAAAGACGAAACAGAAAATTGAAACTCACCGAGCACAGCAACTGTTTCGACATTCCAATGGGTCAAGTATGTACTCAAGATGAGTGAAGCATAACGTAGCATGTGTGCCCCTAGGCCCAGAGTAAGCAAGAATTTTCGACCGTAGATGTCACTCCAAGATCCTAATATAAGGAGGCTAAGGGGCATCATCAAATTTTCCAAAATTGAATTCCACGATTCAACCGATGCAACATATTTCTGTGCTGCTTTCTCCTCATTGGTAAGCATTGAGATGTTTCTAAAAAGTAACATCAAAAATTTTTTCTTTATAAGTACACGATAAAAACTGTTCCTCCATTTCCAATATCAAAAACGATCGAAACATCATCATTATATTGTGCAACTTTCAGAGTAAATTGTTTGAACGTTTTCGTACTTTTTTCATAACTCGCGAATATGAATCGTGAGTCAAGATTTATTTTAGTATGGAAAATTATGGAACGGTTTACTACAACAACAGTAGGAAGTTTGGAATGGGACATGGTAGCCGTCGAGGCTAGATTTCGACATGAATCTGGCAATCAAATCAAACTACAGATTCTAAGAGAATTCCACACAGAAAATTTCACACCGGAAAGTTCCACATGGGCTCCGGGCGGCCTCAGTGCGTGTCGTAAGTACTTTAGGAATTCTCTGTGAGGAACTTTCCGTGTGGAGTTTTTTGATGTGGAATTCTTCTGTTACCAAAACTGTAGCCGTTGGCTACCCCAAACTGACCATTGGATCGCACTTATGATCAGAGACCGTCACAGTCCAAACGAGAATTTATTAACTAAATTACCTGATTTGAAGTTGATCACAAATGTCACTCTCATATTTTAAATTGATCCGACACGCTCGGTCCAGTAAAAGATCATTGACCATTGTGTTTGTGTAAATGATCCCAATTAAATGAAAACACATCACAATCTCCATATACTGGAACCATTTTTGGGGTTGCTCGACTTCCCCTGGTCCTTTCTTCATCAATTCCACTTGTTCCTTCTTGTTCAAGGGTTCTCCCATCCTGGTCAGTTGTCAATTGTCACCGATGTTGTAGATAATCAGGAAGGAGAAATGAGATACAGGAAAAAACAGATATGAGAATCTCGTTAATGTAGGAACCATAAAGCGTTGGTTGACAAAGGAAAGACACAGATAAAGTCGTAATTTTTCTAGAAGAGAAAAAAATTGTCAACAGGATGTAGCCTTTATTACAAAAATTGTGAGACCTAAGATTCCCCAGTGGAAATGTTATTAGAGATTTTGTTCAAGTGGTTGTTTTTGCTCCGCATACCCATTTCTCACATCAAATTTTGAAAATCATTTAAAACCAACCTTTTGACTTCGAACGAAAGTCAAAAGTTGAAATAACCAAGATGTGGGGAAAATGATAGACTTTCGATTCATGTGACTATCGTCGCGAATGTAGTCAAACGTTGTTGTATAGAAGCTTTTGTGTAAGCGGCTTGTTTTTGCCCCGCTCTTCCTCACTGATCCTGTAATGTTTTATGAATCTTAGATTCGATTTGTGATTGGTAGAGTAATGACATGGAATTTGAATTTCTTTTTATGTAATTAATGTACTTACATGAACTCCCTCCAAATGGATTTGAATTATCATTAATAAAATGCTTCATACACTAATTGCTACTGCTAACACTTTCAGACTTGGTGACCCTCAAATCAAATAAGGAAAGATGAAGATGGTGACAAAATCGACTTGGACTTGAATAGACAGTCGATATTTTCTGCTCATGAAGTGCAAGTAAAAGTTGCACATAAATGCAACAGAACTTTGAATGACAGCAAAAACCAAGTCAAGATAAATTAGCTTTTCGAGTGGTCTGCAGTCTGCAGTATATGGTGATGATGGTTGTTGATAATGGAATGAGATTACAGGACGTTGAACAGTATAAACAAACTATTTTATAACCTTTGATGATCCTCAAAATGATTCAAAGTTTAGTAACCTCTAAGGATCAGTGCAGTGATCCATTATACAAATTAATTATAGGAAATCAGTAGGAATAACATGAATAAATAATGTTTAAAAATGAGATTAACAATTACAAATTTTATTTGCAGTATTGAAATCATAAACCTTTGAAAAGTTCCTTCAACGCAATAAATCAGTATCTAGCCAGGTGAGACATTTCAAAATTTTCTGACATGTAGATTTCTTTTTTTCTTCACACCTGATTGAATTTTGTATTTTTTTTTTGTCGTTTGAGCTTTCTTCATGATGAGGGGTTAATGGACCGAATCTGGAGATTGATGGTTGGACTGTTTGCGAGAGAAGATCAATAAATGAGTCAAAATGATGTCGAACAAATTCAATAAAGTTACCTAGCATTAATTTAACATCAAAGTCATTCGTGTGCATTAAATCTTAATGAAAATATTATGACTGGAACTGGATTAAAATATCCGAGATCAATTACAATGGATTTGTATATATTATGTACTACTTGAAGTCAGTTGTCAACTGCCTAACACTTGACACATTTAGACTCGTGGTCATTGAACAATTCAACTTGTACATTATACAGGATTTATTTCAGTTTCCTCGAACTTCAAACGAAACCGTTCAACTTGACCTGACTAATCATTCACAATTATCAGTTGAAAAGATAAACAATTGATCCGAGTCAAATCTGCTCTATTATAAATAATTCAGTCAAATAGCGATTGCAATTAATTTGCTTACAGCTACTGGGTTTATTTTTGTCTATTTCTATTGTTATTTTGATAAATACACTCACCACTTAGAACTCCTGAGTTGCTCTGTTCAAATATGTTGATGATAAAACAATTTTATGGATCTGAATAAAATCAAGGAAGTAAAATTTCCTTTATGTTTGTGGTGAGTAATCCGTGAGATAAAACTGTCTGACAGTTCCTGGTCAAAATGGGCCAAGTTTAATAACCTT
>JAQHQX010000712.1:0-11353 GCA_034694425.1 Arrhopalites sp. Gr-Col-00791 | reverse complement strand
AGTAAAATTCAAGGACTTTTGGGTTTTAGTCTCGTGTTCATGTTTTAGTTGATGTAGTGGTAGACGTAGCTGTAAACGAAGATAGAGAGAGAAATAGCAAGTACTTGGGTGCCAGAAATGTTTGTTAGTGGAGCTACAAGAGACATGCCGCTGCCCCGACACACACTCACTCAACCAAAGTGAATATAAAGGCAAACGGGTAGAACGTGTTGGTTTATAAAAAGTTTATGAAAATGCCTTTAATTAAATGCAGAGGTGTCCGGGGTTCTGAATATCTATTCTTATTTATGATTAAAATGTTGCCTAAATATTTTTTTTACCAACCCAGATGATGAATTAATTTACAAGTCAGTTTCATGTAAAAAACGAATTGCGAATCGAAATCAAATGTGAAGTAAATGCTAGGTAATTTCAGTCAATTTTAGTCCACACTTTATTTAGATGACTCATTCTACAAGTTTTGATCGATTTCAACTTGGCATCGGTTGGCTCTGAATTTCTATGGAGTTTGTCAGTTTTCCAATAAAACCCAATGGGATTGGACCCTATCTGGTAAGAGCCAAAATTAAGCCTAGGCTTAATTCTGAATGGCTAATCAAATTTCGAGTTTTTGCTATTTCGACATTATTGTCATTTCGATATCATGTCGGTTCGTCATTTTGTTGCCTTTTGTTATCGGATTTTTTTTTCGGTATTTCCACGCGTTAAGCTACCAGATGTCTTGCAATTGATATGACACGTTCAACGTTATAAAAAGCAAAAAAATAGTTGCTTCCCGGTGTCCGTAGTAACCGATTTCTAAATATTTTATGTTCCTGGACACGGGTTTTTTGGATTTACGTGTTCTATTTTGTTTATCATTTATCATCAATCGTTGAGAAGTTTGTTTGAAAGTTGAGGAAATAATGTGCACAACCATGTCTATCATAATGGTGTCGGTGAAAAATTTTTTTTACCCACCACATGACTTCTAGAGGTCACTTTGCGTTCTGACCTGTCCTGCTGACCTCTTAAGTTATAAAAATCTGAAATAACGAGAATAAGGCCCCTAGAGCCTTATTCTTGTACAACTTAACAGGATTTTAGTCATTACGTTTACATTATGCTAACTCGATGTTAGCATACGAGAATAAGATCCATGAAAAAATTCAAATGGTAGAAAAGGTGAAAATGGTCGCCGAAATGTCTCTCATCAAAATATTAGCTATCTGACTGTGCTACTTGAGTTATCCTTGACAGGGACAATTGAATTGGCTTCTGAGCTGACCTCGCCTCCTTTGTACAGATAAATAAGGATTCGTTTCCTGGAACTGAATACGACGCGTAGCTGATTTGGTTAAAGGTTTATACAAAGAACATTTTGGAAATTAAAATTTAGATTGCTTTATTGGCTTTAATTTCAGAATTAAGGTCAGAGTCAGGCAGACTCTGCAAAAACAACATCGATCGGGAGTTTATGAAAATTTAATGTAGCCAACTTCCTCATTGAAACTACTTAGTGGATATGAATTCTGTCAATCATCCCTCCATTTACTTCCTCTTTATGTCTTGAATTTTAAAGTGATTGGTTCCTCTTAAGTCAATCAGCCCGTCATGTGTTGACTAAATTTCAAATGGAGGCTTTTGTTTCTTTCGTTAGTGTTAATTGTTTCAAAGATGCTTGAGAACCATAATTTAATTTCAATATGAAATTGACTACTACGCTGTAATGACTTTTATTTGGTTCTGTTTGAGTCTAAGTATTTTGTTTGACTTTGGATTTTAAGAAAGTACGCAAAAGAAAATTGGACTTGAGATGTTGACCAAGGAGGAAAATCGATGGAATTTCTGGATCTTCAGTGTGATAGCTCGATTGAATCTATTGCAATCAGACTAAATAGGATGATGTCAACAGTATCAAAACTGATGCACACACATCGGCGTCTCACTGCATAAGCACATTTAGTCTCATTCGAAATTCATATCGAACACAAAAATGCTTTCAAACTTATCACTTTTCGTCTTAATATTTCTTTCACTTGAATTCAAAATAAAAATGTTAAACAAAAACCACATTTTAAATTTATGCCTGACACAACTATTTACGCAGACGATTATTCACATTAAAAATTTGAATAATTTAAATACGTTGTAAAAGTATGCATTTTTGAATGAATCACATTTTTGTATTATCAGGTGCTTCAGTAAAGACACCATTTGTCACATCCGCCACTACCACCTTCCTTCGGTCGACTAGCCGCTTGGTCATGGGGAGAAATAGGAGGAGAATAAAACCACAGAGAATAAAACCACAGAGAATAAAAGATCTAGAGAAATAAAGCCAAAATCATAATTTCTGACCACCACGATGATTCAATGTTCCGGTCGACCACTCAGAATCTTACTAATACTTTATCCTATCCTGCAGTATAAAATGCTACCAAGCTGCGAAATGTGAAATATGTTGACTCGAAAATTGTTTTTCTAATCACAGGATGACTGAAGGTTAAAGAAACTGCTAGTGGCACTCAATTGAATATGGTAAACAAAACTGTGACACAACGTTAATGCTCATGTTCAATCAAAGAGACATCTCTGAATCTTTGAAGCTATAATCTTTTCATCTAATTCAAGTTGGACTGTTTGCTACTGGAAATCTAAATTACTTTGATGTTCACAAATAGATAATAGTTGATTTTAACAGGATCATACAGTTAAATGGGCATGCAGAGTTTTTACACAGACTCCGTTCACAGTATTTGTAATTACAGGTGCGAATTAGTGACCACAGTAGGCAATTCAGATGTTTGCACTCACTTCAATGAATATGACAATTCTAACAATGAAGTTTTTTAATGGACTTGAAATTCGTTGAAACGCTTGTTTTTATCTTCCTTTCCTTTGTACAGCACCCGAACCCTTGTTTTGATATGGTCCTATTTGCTCAGTGAATGGAGAAAATTGTAACTCTGCTTCATGTGACGGTTAAGATTTTTAGACTACTTTTTCTGTCGTAGCAAGTTTAGGATATTCGTATACACATAAGCATAACGCAATTTTTCAAAATTCTTTAATACACAAATTCGCATATTAGCATCAAGTGTACATATTTGGTTGGCTACAAGTTCCTGCCATAAAACTCGATAAGATCAAGCATATATTTTGCGTCATCGAGTGTTAGGGCGCTGTTATATAAACCCATGATCAAATATGGCGGTTCATCAGAGACAGCTTCATTTGAAATTGATATCCTTTTGTCCAGTATAGATGCTTTCAGTATCCCAAACTGAATCTGAAATTGCAATTCACAATTTAATGTCGAAAATTCGAACTGGTGGCTTGCTGGGAGCGGTTCAAATTTTAGATGGCTTACATCGCTAAGTTGACTTCGAAATTCTTGTGACTTGCGATCAAGATGCCTGAGTCTTTTGGGAACGTAATAAAAATTTACATGTGGAGATTCAAATGGAAAATCAGGATGCGCGAGTTCAAAAGAGTCATGTCGACGATGCAGTTCCTGTATCACTTGATCAGTCAGTTCGTAAATGGCGTTTATGTGCTCTCCAAGTCCTCTGAGACCCTACAAACATTTTGTAAATAAAACATAGCTGTGTCCAGCAATGTGAGACATTTAAAACCCGATACACAATTCACAAGTTGTTTTTAAAACCTTTGCTTTGAGCAAAAGCCAAATTTTGAAGGCATTCCCCCGTCTCTCGGGAAACCACCCGAGGACTCCTGGATCATTCTCCTTTCCCTTGTACAACTCAACGTTTCCAAACTCCTGGTCCGATGACGCTGGAGCGGCATCTACTACAGTATGTTCCTGCCGGAAAACTAATACAGAGCTCTCTCGCACAGCACTCAACATTTTGTGTGGGTTGAAGTTGAATGAATCTACACCTTCAAGATTTCCCAGAAGCCGGTTTTTGTGAGTTTGATTCGTGGACAAAATCAAGGACCCTCCATAGGCGCCATCTACATGTCTGCCAAATTATTTGATGACGTGAACATTATGACCTCCAGAACTTTTCTCTAATCGGTACACTCTTTGCAAAATATTTTGGCTGTGAAAACGGATCGGTGAACATTAAGTTTAAGCTTCACAGCAGACGCTTTCAAAATTTTAAGTGCAGTCAATGCAATCGATGTATAAAAAATGTACAAACTTACAGCCAGAGATTGTACTCTTTGCACACTGTAGAAATTTCAGTGATGTTGTCAAAAGAACCCAGGACAGTTGTTCCAGCAGTGGCTACGACCATGAATGGAGTTTTTCCTTCCGCCAAGGTCGTTTGGATAGCTTTTCTTAGAGCTGGTACTGACATCTTTCCTTGTTCATCCATGTCGATCTTTACACAGTTCTCAAGCCCGATACCTGCATATGTGCTGATGTATTTAGTTTAAGTGGTCCAATTTCCTAAGCATGTCAAGTTTTGTATTACATTGAAGCATGCTTAATTTTGTCTGACCTTTAAAAAAGAACCCCTTGTGATTAGCATAGTGTGCTGCAATGCTGACGTAAGCAACCATCTCTTTCTTGGCTACAGCATTCCCGTACAATTTGGCTCTAGGCTCCTTGTGTATAAAAGCAATCAGTATTGCGACTTGGATGCAAGCGGAACCACCAGGTAAAATGAAACCAATCCCCTTTTGGGAATAACCGACCAGATTCCTTACTGTTTGAATAACTTCCTCTTCCATTAATGTCAACATTGGATTGTCTTCGTAAGTCGTCATTTGGGAGTTCAAAGTAGCTGCTACATAATCTCCAACGATTGTGTAAGGATCCAATCTGCAATGTGAAAATTATCACTTCGATTATTATCATTTCGGATGAATTAGCTTTACATGCTGAGACTCCAAAGGACCCTATCCAATGTACAAATATCTCATTATCTAAGTCCCTATCAAATATAAAATTGTGTGCTCCCAATAGAATAAAAAATTACGCAGAATCAAATCCAAGCACCAACTTTAATGAAAACAAAATGTGAAACCACCTGTTGGAGGTGGTTATCGGTAAAATTCTAAAACCTGGTTTTCAAAATTTATCGAACGTAAATAAATATTTTTGAAACTGCACATGTAATTCAGTAAGTTTGAACTCAAAAGGTCACCTTGCAGAATGACCTTTATCAGTGACACCGTAAGTCACAAGAATATGAAAAAAATTGGATAAATGAGAAGATTCCACATTATATTTGTGTTTTTGTTCTCATCAGGAATTCATAACTGTGACCTCCTGGGGTCGTTGAAAACTTTTACAATCACAGATTTACGATGTCAAAAAGGAGATCATGTTTATCGTATTGGTAACTCTCTCGCTTATTTTTCAGATTTTTATGACCAAAGCTGTGACCAGTACAACTCAATTTTCAAAGTAACCTCTGGAGGTCAAGTTTTTGGGTCAATAAAATTTTTACATCCTTCGCCTTGACTGATAGTGCCTTGAACTACAATTCTTCCAAGTTTTATGAATATTTGTTAACATAAACCATATTTACTAATGCAAGCACTAATTTTTAAGGCATTTTTCTTACGATTTTGGACAATTTTTCAAGACGAGGAACTGGCCCGGCTGTAAACAGCACTTTTTAAGTACAAAATTGAATGCTCTAGAAGATTTAATGAGTACAGATCGTTCTTCTATTTATTTTTGACATAGTACATTATCCAATCGGGGCCTTTCGTCATCCACAAACTCGCATAGTGATTTTGTATCGAACAATACGATCCTGCAGTTACTTAAATCGCTTGAACAATATCATTTGGAACTGCCCTCAGAAATATAGAAAGAACTTACGCAGAAGATGTAATCAGTTTTCAAAATACAAATCTCCATAATATGACGCTTGGTGTCTTTCAACCAGGCTCTTTGACACTTGACTTTGCAACAATTACAAACGCGTATCAGATTTTGCCGCTAGATGTCGATATGTGTGCTTACCCTGCAGCTAAATGGATGTTGTAGTATGGATTAGAAGTGTGGGTACTGTATTTAAAAATATTCTGGATAATATGCAGTAACCCCTTCGCATTTCCTGTCATTGTCCCAGTGGAATTAAGCAGTGAAAAGTCGAACAGAGCAGCAAGTTGTTCTGGAGTTTTGAAATTGGCTGGTTGATCATTCTGTTTCTTTTCATGAACATATGTGGTTTCTTGAAGGACGAAATTCATGAATCGCTCCATGAATGGGTTATGCAGTTTACGAATCGGGGCAGATACAAAGTCCGGAAAGGATTCAGGCGCCGGCGGAAGTTGAAGTAACGATTCTGGCGGTGCAGTTTCATCTTTCATGCCATTTAATACGTTCATCAGTAACTCTCCTTGTAGGGCTATTTGATCGAGAATATACATAATGTCCCTCTGGAGTAGGACGGAGTTGCCCAAATTCATGACGAAGAAGGGAACCACGTAGCGTGGTAGCGATTGTACCTAGATTGAGAGAATAGCCTTATTGAGCAACCTCGCCTTTAATTTTTCTGAAAACTACAAACCACACCAACGAGTAATTTTATGTGGTGAAAAATCACATTGAATTATGAACTACTATCCATGTACAATAGTTTTCTTGTTAACCACAAACCAGAAAAATGATATTTGACTTTTCCGAAGCAAACAAGCCAAATAGACTTGTAATCAAAATGAAAATCGATCGACTTACTCTAGAATTCTTGAGTTCGGATTCTCTCAATGACTTCTCGATTCCGCGAAAACTCCGAGGAATGTAGTAGAAAGCTACCAAGTTCCCTTCAAAGTTTTGGAGAATCAACTTGAAAGAATCATTTCGGAGTCCGATTTCAGTTACAGCAATCTTCACCAGCTGGTATGTGTAGTCAACATGCTGAGCAAGCCTTTCTTGACCCTATCATGGAAAATCCACCATTTAACCAAAAATCTTCTGGAAAAGAAAAGAAAAAAAGCCTTCAGCATATTTTAATGCCTTGGATTTTTAGCTCCGGTAAAAAAATAAACCTCAGGTAAAAAGAACAAAACTCAGGTCAAAAAATAAAAGTTCAGATAAAAATGACAGTGCTTTCGCAGGTATTTAACAACTAGCTACTTAAATCAAACATATCTCCAGCCAATTCCCACTTTTTACGCGAACGTTTACTTTTTTACCTGAGTTTTGTTCTTTTTACCGGAATTTTGGTGTTCCTGCCTGAGGTTTATTTTTTACCTGAAAACCTATATTTTACCTGGATTTTGTTCCTTTTACCATTAAGTGCTATTTTTTAAAATACCAATATATTTCCCTCTGTTTTAATGAGTTGGCACTCCGACAGACTCCGAAAAACCTATTATAAGGTTCAATGAACCTTCAGCACAATATAGTTTTCATAAATTCTCTTACCTTGGCTTTCCACAGGAACCACAACTTGAAATTTTCCGGACGTCTTGTGCATTGCATTGTATGGTCACCTGTTCCATAAAATGTTCTTTGTGGACTAGAATACCCCGCATGTGGTGACGTTTATATAATGCAATTAAATTGTTACAAAACATAGTTTGTTTTTAGTCAAGATTCGTAATTACCGTTATCCCAATCCGTGCTGTTGTATGCTGGGTTGGGGCCGAATACGTAAGGTGATCCATATGAAAAAGTATTTTTGAAAATGTTTTCGTGTCGACTGACCAATTCGGATGAAACATATGGAGTCGCCAGACCCTTATTCACGGACCAGGAGAACGAGTCTGATCTGCAATTTTGATACATTGATTCCTTCTTATCGTTTCCTTATTCACCATATTGCTGATGCTGAAGCGTTAAAAAGGTCGGAGGAAGCAAAATGTGACTAGAGAATTAGTGATGGGATATAATGCATATGTTCATAATTGAATAGTTTCATTAAGGAGTCTCCTAATTCAACTTCATTTAACTGGAAAACCAACACTTTAGTTATCAAGTAGCTTAAGCTAACTTGCTTAACCCTAATCGTAATTTCATTGGTACACCAAACATGTCCACGAATGAAGTCGTGTTTGACCTGTACCAGAAAGCAGTAAGAAAGTACTCTGTACCCCTTCATACAGGAACGTGAAACAGGAGAAAAAAATGAGCCAAGAATTTTCTGCAAAATGTAGAGATTTGCAGAGTACACGTGTTGCAAACATTAAGTAATACATTTATACATTTCAATGCCCTTGAGTCGATGCCTTTGCGTGTCTGATAGAAATGCAGACCCAGCAACCAATCCATCCACATGCAGCCACAGTTTATATCTTCCCGCAATTTCAGCAATATGGTCGATGGGATCAATGGCCCCCAATATTGGAGTTCCTATTTATTATCAAACTAAGTTTACTATATCTTTCTATGATTCTACTTGAAAGTAACAACATTGGCGTTATCTAAAATTTAAGCTAGTGAATAATAGTGCCCTACCTGCTGTTGCAACAACCATGAAAGGCACTTGATTTTTATTCAAAGCAGAAACAATTTTCGATTCCAAGTCGCTTACATTCATTCGACCACGATCGTCTACTAGAACTCGAATACAACCATTCAGCCCAATTCCTTCACATAAAGAAACCACCCATTTTTGAAGAAATTCGAAATGAAACAAGTTCACAGAATACTGTCGAATCATACTTACCTTCCCAGATGCAAAATTTTTCAAAGTAGTAGGAAGCATGTTCGGATAAAAATAGAACCGGCTGAGGATTCCCTATCCCAACGAAACCTTTGTTCCTCAATTGGGGGAATTTGAATTGAAGGGCCACTTGTATCGCATACGCGTTGCCCATTCCATTTCCAGGAGTCGTCATCCCATCCCCTTTGCCTTCAGAATAGCCAATCAACTTCCGAATCCTTTGTTGGACTGCATATTCCGCTAATGTGAAAACTGGTGCATCTTGGAACGTATCCACCAGGGCAGACATTGAAGTACCGATGAAATCTCCTACTATTCCATAGGGGTCCAGCCTGTCAAGAGAATTCAAACAATGACTGTTATAGACAAAAGCTTTCAGAGTTCGTAGAATTCTAGATAAGTTATTGTTGCTCACCCTCCTGCATGTCGATGCATGTTGTAGGGATGAGATGTCTTGGGACTGTATTGAATAATTTTGCTAATATAATCAAGTAACGTTGTGTGATCAGCTGGTTCTTGGATAATGCTGTAGTTCAATAGCTGCTTTGCATCTTGGGGATTTTTGAAGTTGAACGGAGCGTCTGCTCTTCTTTCATTCTCGTTAAAAAACATTGCATTTTCCAAAATGGTGTGGAACGCTTGACGGAAGAGTTTGTCATGAAGCGTCCGAATGGATGTAGAGACGTATGATGGGTATGGGGTTTTTCTTTGCGGTGGTCCAAGTGCGACTGGGCTGCTAAAGATGGAGTTTAACTTGGAAGACTTTACGAGAGTCACTTGGCAAGCAAGGAAAAATAAGAGATTGTGATACCTCATTTCAGTAACATAAAGAAATGAAAGACTAAACTGCTGTGAATTTATTTACGAGACATCACTTGATGCATTATCATATTTAACTGACTCCAGCACAAGGTCAATACGGAACATTTAAAGCATTTAAATTTCATGGTACTTGAAGAATAATAATGCCTATTTAAAATCTTTCATAGAATAGGATTTTAACAACTTCGTTGCTTTAAACGCAATGGCATCAAATGGGTTTCTTAGTTATTTCAATTTATTGCCGTCAATCTATTATCGTATTAATTTTCATTGTGTACACCAAGTTCCATTTACGATCATCAAGCGGCAACTAACGACTATATTTCATTGCACGTGTGGATTACATGAATCACTAGGTATTTATATTTTCACTATTATGAGTAACTACTTAGTATTGATTGACCACTTCGGCGAAGAAACAATCAAGGGAAACCCAGTTTACGTGCTGACGAGTTAAACTTATGTAAACTCCAGATCGATGTTATGTTTGTAGAGCCAGACTAACTCTGGCCAAGATGAAATCTTAGACTTGTTAAAGACCTGTATGTAAAGATGACCACTTGACTTGGGTCCTACAATATGTTTCGAGACTTTACTGCTAGTAAAATCCAGGGGCCTTATTCTCGTACGATTTAACATAATGTTAGCCATTAAGTTTACATATGTATGTTAACTCGAAGTTAAGCGTACGAGAATAAGGCCCCAGGACCTGTTGGAGATTATGAGGTGGTCACAACGATTATGGTCAAGTCTTGATTTTTGTCCAGATGATGAGATCGATACAGTTAGAGGACGTCTGTCTTCAATGGTTCATCATTGACATCTTCTTCAGGTCTTTCTTTCCACCTGCCGGTATTGATGGATGTTTTAGATGTAGCCACACAAGTAGACACATGACGAGTAATCCTTTTGTCAACATACCTCGATTTAAAATTCAAGAACATTTTTTTTAAATAACTTCTTAATTCATGTTGTAATCCATAAATTACCTTAAGCTCAGTTCGATGTTATTTTGATGGACTACAAACTACAGTAGTGTAGAGTAACTTACGGAAAGTATTGAAGCACTTCTCAGTAAATTGAGTGACTCTATGTAATATTTCAGAATCAAATATTCAAGTTTTTGTAAATTCAAAAAATTTTAGTCAACTTAAGCCAAAATTCGTTTTTCACAAGGAAGTCACAGCAAGTGTTTAGCCAAAGTAGGAAATGAAATGGATGGGGGATTTTCATTTGTCAAAGTTTTGAATTGGACAATGTTTGTCCCGTGTTTGGTGTTTCACAATTTCTGGTGAATTTTTGTCAAGTTGCTTGAAAACAGGTTTTGAAACTCTGGTTCTAGTTTAATGGGTTACATTTTTTACTGCATCTTTTCAATGTAAAAGTTCAATTAGTTGTAGATGTGAGACACCTAATTTTATGGTTGTTTACTTGAAACTATTAATGTCCCAACAAGACGACAAATGGTCAACGTCATCTTGACAAGATGTCAAGATGAGAGAGTCACAATTTGACGATTTATTTTTCGACTTTCAACAAAAATATTGAAAAACTAGGTCGATTGACCTTGAATTTTAAACAGAATTAATCTTGTGAAAGAGAACACATCAAAGATCTTGCCCATGACAATCCTTGATTGATTCAGGTAAAATTCGAATAAACACTCAGATTTATTATGCGTGTATACAATAAAATCTAACTGTTACAAAGACCATAGAAAATAGTAAAGCCAGCAAGTAAAAAGTATAAAAGAAAAGGTTGTCCATCATTGAAATGAGCAAGATTTCAAGGCTCAAGAAAAAATTGAGTAGTCTCTTAATTATAAGTAGGGTCGATGGGGGTAAGTGCGACCGGTTTTTGCATAGTTCGAGATAAACATTTAGACAATTAAAGGTGAACTGATATTGTATCGTTCAAAATATTTTGAACAGTTTCATACACTACTGGAGCAACTA
>JAQHQX010000711.1:0-11355 GCA_034694425.1 Arrhopalites sp. Gr-Col-00791 | reverse complement strand
TGATTTTTTTCATAATTTTGTGACCTAAGGGTTGACCAGAAAGGGTCATGACCTGAAGTGACCCGTAGAGGTCACGGTTTTCAACAAAATGACTTTTGAGAGTCATATTCTTGTTCCGGAGGTCAGTATTCATCAGTCTGCTAATTTTTCAACTCATTTGCACAATTATAAATCCTATTTTGTGTGATATTTCGTACCCTCATTTTAATTTTTTTGCAAAAAAGAGATCAAATCCAAAAATTTGTATCTCGGGAACCCTTGGGAGTTATGCGAGATAAAAAAACATGTGTCCCCTATTTTTTCCTGTACTTTTAGGAAAAAAATAGAAAACTAAAAGATATCTACATTAGGGGTACTCGCGGGGGGCCCTAAAGTAGTCCCCCAAATCTCCCTTGGTGCCCCCTTGAGTTTGGACTTGAAAAATATTGCCAAAAAAACTCGCATCTTTCCTCTACTCGACCCTTTCGGAATTTTGAAAATTCATTCATCCGTTCAAAAGTTATAAATTTTTACTTTCGAAGTGTTAATTAAAACTCACGCTGTAGTAATTTTCGTCTTAAATATTACGAGTAATTGATTTACGTCAAAAATGTAAGTTTTGCTAAGAAAAAGTTTAAGTTATATTTAAAAAAACAACTTAAGTCGCAATGTTAGAATCGCTGTGATTGGTTCATCTTTTTTTTCATCTTTGAATTCTGACAAAACTTGAGTCTACTCTCGAGTTGACTTAAGTCTTCTCAAATGCAAATAATATGAACATTTTAGTCTTGCACTTCGTTTTAATTATTGTGAGAATGAACATAAATAGATTTTGATCTGTTGAATCCAAATATGCTTCCAAAAAAACTTTAGGACCTCCAATGTCGACACTGCAAGGCACTCTGTGAAATGCAGGGTTTGATTTCTGCCGGCAGAAACAAAAATTTATCTGCCAGTGGCAGAAAGTGGCAGAAATTAAAATATGACTAACAGATCTTTTGTACACAATTAAGCATCTTAATATTGGGGTAATAGGTTTTTACAGGTAAAAATATTGGAAGTTTAGATAAAAATACTGAAAGTACGATAAATTTTTTACCTGCACAAATTTTAAAAGTTGCGGTGATTTTTTACCTTCAAAAAGAACATCTCATGATTAATGTAGGCTATCCACTTGGGTTAATATCAAATTGAAATCAAACATAATGACAGTACCACTAAAAATAATCACTCGGATATGAAAATTTCTCCGACCAATAACACAACTCAATTGACCTCTGGAGGGCAATCAGTGGGAAAGATCTACACTTGGAGATTGTTTGAGGTCTAAGCAAGCTCTAATCGGGGTCTTCCTAATTCTATCTCCGATCTATCTCCTATCTCGTTCGGATCTCCCACAGTTCGTCTAACTTAATTTTTAATGTGGTTCAAGGACAACAAACACAGCAAGTCTCAATGTAGACATAAAGTACACATTAAAGGCACTCTCAGAACATATCATACTTGTCCCTAAAGTTTTTCACAATTCTTTTAGTTCATTAATTTTTGAAGGGGTAAAAAGTCAACAACCACAAAAATAATCCTAATGGACTTGAAGGTGACATTAAGGGCTCTC
The DNA here is from genome assembly GCA_034694425.1 of Arrhopalites sp. Gr-Col-00791. Classification (NCBI taxonomy): domain Eukaryota; kingdom Metazoa; phylum Arthropoda; class Collembola; order Symphypleona; family Arrhopalitidae; genus Arrhopalites; species Arrhopalites sp. Gr-Col-00791. The sequence goes on along the minus strand of JAQHQX010000711.1, from coordinate 9,761 downwards.
TAGACATGTATCGCAGGAGTCTCTGCGAATTGAGGAAAATGTTTGACAACTTTACACAATCTTGATCTGAATGCACAATCTTACGAACATTAAGTTTGTAAGTGGTCAATGCCCAATAACCGCAGTAAGTCTCGATATGCCCTTAAGGTCCACTTGAACTCCTTTCTAAATTAGTAAGACACTTGTTCTCACGCATTAAGGAAAAATTATGACAAAATGTCAAATATGGAGAAATCTTGAAATACATAGCTTTTATAAAGGGTACAAAGTCAACAATCACGACTAGTCTCGATTTTCGAACGACAAAAATTAAAACTTTCACTAAAAATATTGAAGTTGGTTTATACTCTTTCGCATTAAAAAATATGAACTAACACAAAATCTTTTCAAACGAAATGATTTCAAAAATGCAACTAGAGTAGTTTATTTATCATTACAACAATTCTAAGAAGTTGTAAAGTTAAATGGTCTGTTCTAGAATGTACGGCTGCTGTTGCTGTGTAGACGTTGTCACCTCTAGCACTTATCCAGTCTCCTGAACTTTGTTTTGTGCCTTGTTGCCATCGAGATGTGGTCTTCATTGACGTCATCTGGTCACATAACGAAGTGGTTTCCAGGCAACAATGTACCAATAAAAGCTTCTAGAACATTAGAGGTCCATTAGAGGTAACATAGCGTCATGGTTCTGCGAGTTATATGACCATTTAATGCTCATAAAGTATGAATTTGCCTTAGTTGGAAACCACTTAAGGCATGTCCAAGTTTCGGTACCTAAAACACATTTAAATGTGCTCAATGGTTGAATAATTAATTTTTAATTCCACAACGACCCATAAAGTATGATGTAGAGCCGGAGTGAAATTGAAATGGTAGTAAAGTAAAGTGAATGTGTCTGCCGACGATGAAGAGGGTCTGGTCGACACCATCCTACTAGGAAAAGTTATGCGAATTTTCATTTTTCATTTTTTTTCCGGGTACATGAACCTGGTCAGTTACAGGTAGGTTTGTTTGATTCAAGCACCGAGCGAAGCGAGCGTAGTTAGAGATCTCCGGAAACTCTTAAGTATGAAGTTAGGTTTACAGGTTCACTCACCAGATTCAATTACCATTTACGTTTCTCAGCGTAATTCAAAATTAACATGACTCTTCCCTGTCCATTGTTATATATCCAGGGTAAGACAATTGGGTTTTATTGGGTTTTTTGTGTTGTAAATTGACACGAGTATTGAGGGAAATTGGGGGAGATTCAAATAAATGCAAATATTTGCATCACTTGACGACCCAAAAAATCTATTTGGGTCGGGTCTGTTACAACAGAGCCATGTTTTTCCCTACCCTCAATACATAACCAAAATTTTGATGGACAATGCTGAATGATGTTCTAAAGAGTCTAAAGAGTTTTACATTTATGAATAACTAAAATGACGGGAACTGAGTCATAAATGTAATTTACATAAACTTTCACAAAGTAGATTGAATTGTTAATGTGAAAGTCATCGTAAGATATTTTGTCTCACGATGACTTTCACATTGGCGTCAACTCACTTTTTGAATCAGTTAGTAGTAACCTATTCCCAATTTCTTCATCATTTACACTTATTCGTACGATATTCGGGGTAAACGAGTTAACTGAAATATATTCAGATTGTAGAAAGGAGACAATCAATTTTCGGCAAATATTTTTACCAGAACTTTTAATATATTTACGGGTTGTTACAATATTTACATCTAAATTTGTAACATAAATCCTTGTGCATTCAATTAAAATTTCAGAACAAAAAAAAGCAGCCCTTAATTTTTAGAATGAAACTCGACTATCTCGGTTTAACCAATTCCCAATCGATTCCAACTTATTTACTGTAAATTCCAGTCTCCACTGCGGAGACTATTAAGATTTCATCATGAAATTTTCATGGATAGTGGACTATGAACTACATTTTTACTTTCTGCCACCAAATCCTGGGTGGCAATTACCACTTTTTGCCACTTTTTGCCGGTCACTTTCTGCCGACCCTCGAACACTGGTGAAATGACCTCCTGTGATAATCCAGTTGATCCTAAAATTCAGAAAAAATTCAGTTGAATAGAGAAAGAGACGCTAATTATATTGCCATTTGGTATTTTGGAACATTTTTAATTCCTCGATTCATTACAAAAGGTCAAAGTTTTAAAAGGCCTCTACAGGAGAAATCGATCAACAATGTGGAATTCACTAAATAGCACTAAATGTGGCTTTTACATGCATTCTCAAAACTCTGCACTTTGTTTGAAAAACCGATGAAATCAGCAAAAGAGTGTTAAATATGGGAGCAGTAGCTTCTCCCCCCTCGTTTAAACGAACTTCAGTTAGTTTGCTAAGCAAAAGTTTAGTTTTGAATTCGACTTTTGAATTTTCCGACTTAAGTTCCCAACTTTGATGGACTTAAGTCAAAGATTTGACTTAAAAACCGTTTTGAATCCCGACCCTGACGCAGACTTTCCCGGCCTCTCTGTTGCCTTTTTTATCAGCACCCGAAACTTATCCAAAATTTGTGTGTGTGTACATGAGTAAAAGTGTCTTTTTTTGCCCATTCTCCCATATAAATATGATTTTATTGAAACATTCTGTACAGATTAAGTATTTAATTTAATAGAAGATGGGAACACTGTAGTAGTTTAAGATAAATCAATAAAATATTCAACCATCCAGATTTTCATGCCTACTCACATTTTTCTTGACAGACGAGAGGACTCGACTAAAGTCTCTTTTTCTAATTCCCATTTTGGCTACTTCTCGCTCATGATGAGTTGAAAATAAGAGAATAAAATAGCTTGTCACAATCCTAATCACCCGAATCAAAAATTCAATAAGAAATTTCATTAAAAATTAATTCAGTCCAAAGTAAATTTAAAAAACACAACGAAAGCAGTAGAGAAAATCTTACAGCTGGATAAATTCCGTGGTTGATTTTAATAACTTTTAAAGCTTCAATTGTTTTAATTTTAGTTTTAGTTTTAATTTTCTCTTTTATTTTTGGTGCAAGTTTGAAGCCATTACAAAATGTTGACTTTTGAAACTTTTAATTTTCTTTTTGCATTTTCTCGTGGACGTTGACATATGATTATTACATCAATCAAATTAATTAAATGTGAATGAGTATCAACTTGTGATATACAGCCGTAGTTCATCATTAAAACAACATCATCTCAACCAAATATAAGCAGACAATACACATCCACAACCAGCAACCTGCTTGCTGTTTCTCTACAGTGCCATCCAAAGTAAAATCAGACATAAAATATGTACTTGAATGCGTTTTGAACCCTTCAAAAATCAAAAATCCAATTTAACTGTAAACTAACAGATGTCAAATATGCACTTCAGTTTGATGAGTCTCACTCGGGGAAGTTGATGTCGATTGAGATGGAGGGCCAAGTTCTTCTGCCCATCCCCAAAATCACACCCCACCCCACATTTAAACTCCCTCATTTTTTTACCCCCCAACAGCTCGTCGTTTCCTAGAGAAGTTACCTTCATTTCCATGTTTGTTCAAGTGAAGCTGAAGTCACATCCAAGTTGCCAAGTCCAGATTCAGTTATAAGGAGGGGTCACGCAACAGGGGGTACCCTCAATGTTAAAAAAAGCTGCCGACAGCCTCTCCCATTTTTTGATATTTTCTTCCCAGGGACCCATCTCACTTGTATCCCGAGTATCAGCCCTTCAAGTTGGAAAACAAACCCGCCAGGTCAAATTGAAAACCGATTTTCGGGTCGTTTTTCCAATTAAATGACCATTTTGAGCTATTCAAAAACTTTTCCATGTTTCAACATAGAACTTTGATATTTTAGGACAAGTTACAAAAGGGACTGGGACAATTTATGACAAAGTATGAAATTTTTGTCACGTCACTGCTGACCTCTGCAGGTCATCAAAGGTCAATGCCCCGCGACTACCACAGATGTGACCAACTTTTATTTTTCTATTTTTTTCTTAAAAGTACATAAAAAAGTAGGGAATACATGTTTTTTTATTTCGCATCACTCCCAAGGACTCCGGAGATACAGATTTTTGAAATTAACTCCATGTCTTCATTGGTTACTGAAATGACACCGTCAATTTGGAGGTAGAGCTAATTTCAAAAATCTGTATCTCCGGAGTCCTTGGGAGTGATGCGAAATAAAAAAACATGTATTCCCTACTTTTTTATGTACTTTTAAGAAAAAAATAGAAAAATAAAAGTTGGTCACATCTGTGGTAGTCGCGGGGCATTGACCTTTGATGACCTGCAGAGGTCAGCAGTGACGTGACAAAAATTTCATACTTTGTCATAAATTGTCCCAGTCCCTTTTGTAACTTGTCCTAAAATATCAAAGTTCTATGTTGAAACATGGAAAAGTTTTTGAATAGCTCAAAATGGTCATTTAATTGGAAAAACGACCCGAAAATCGGTTTTCAATTTGACCTGGCGGGTTTGTTTTCCAACTTGAAGGGCTGATACTCGGGATACAAGTGAGATGGGTCCCTGGGAAGAAAATATCAAAAAATGGGAGAGGCTGTCGGCAGCTTTTTTTAACATTGAGGGTACCCCCTGTTGCGTGACCCCTCCTTATAACTGAATCTGGACTTGGCAACTTGGATGTGACTTCAGCTTCACTTGAACAAACATGGAAATGAAGGTAACTTCTCTAGGAAACGACGAGCTGTTGGGGGGTAAAAAAATGAGGGAGTTTAAATGTGGGGTGGGGTGTGATTTTGGGGATGGGCAGAAGAACTTGGCCCTCCATCTCAATCGACATCAACTTCCCCGAGTGAGACTCATCAAACTGAAGTGCATATTTGACATCTGTTAGTTTACAGTTAAATTGGATTTTTGATTTTTGAAGGGTTCAAAACGCATTCAAGTACATATTTTATGTCTGATTTTACTTTGGATGGCACTGTAGAGAAACAGCAAGCAGGTTGCTGGTTGTGGATGTGTATTGTCTGCTTATATTTGGTTGAGATGATGTTGTTTTAATGATGAACTACGGCTGTATATCACAAGTTGATACTCATTCACATTTAATTAATTTGATTGATGTAATAATCATATGTCAACGTCCACGAGAAAATGCAAAAAGAAAATTAAAAGTTTCAAAAGTCAACATTTTGTAATGGCTTCAAACTTGCACCAAAAATAAAAGAGAAAATTAAAACTAAAACTAAAATTAAAACAATTGAAGCTTTAAAAGTTATTAAAATCAACCACGGAATTTATCCAGCTGTAAGATTTTCTCTACTGCTTTCGTTGTGTTTTTTAAATTTACTTTGGACTGAATTAATTTTTAATGAAATTTCTTATTGAATTTTTGATTCGGGTGATTAGGATTGTGACAAGCTATTTTATTCTCTTATTTTCAACTCATCATGAGCGAGAAGTAGCCAAAATGGGAATTAGAAAAAGAGACTTTAGTCGAGTCCTCTCGTCTGTCAAGAAAAATGTGAGTAGGCATGAAAATCTGGATGGTTGAATATTTTATTGATTTATCTTAAACTACTACAGTGTTCCCATCTTCTATTAAATTAAATACTTAATCTGTACAGAATGTTTCAATAAAATCATATTTATATGGGAGAATGGGCAAAAAAAGACACTTTTACTCATGTACACACACACAAATTTTGGATAAGTTTCGGGTGCTGATAAAAAAGGCAACAGAGAGGCCGGGAAAGTCTGCGTCAGGGTCGGGATTCAAAACGGTTTTTAAGTCAAATCTTTGACTTAAGTCCATCAAAGTTGGGAACTTAAGTCGGAAAATTCAAAAGTCGAATTCAAAACTAAACTTTTGCTTAGCAAACTAACTGAAGTTCGTTTAAACGAGGGGGGAGAAGCTACTGCTCCCATATTTAACACTCTTTTGCTGATTTCATCGGTTTTTCAAACAAAGTGCAGAGTTTTGAGAATGCATGTAAAAGCCACATTTAGTGCTATTTAGTGAATTCCACATTGTTGATCGATTTCTCCTGTAGAGGCCTTTTAAAACTTTGACCTTTTGTAATGAATCGAGGAATTAAAAATGTTCCAAAATACCAAATGGCAATATAATTAGCGTCTCTTTCTCTATTCAACTGAATTTTTTCTGAATTTTAGGATCAACTGGATTATCACAGGAGGTCATTTCACCAGTGTTCGAGGGTCGGCAGAAAGTGACCGGCAAAAAGTGGCAAAAAGTGGTAATTGCCACCCAGGATTTGGTGGCAGAAAGTAAAAATGTAGTTCATAGTCCACTATCCATGAAAATTTCATGATGAAATCTTAATAGTCTCCGCAGTGGAGACTGGAATTTACAGTAAATAAGTTGGAATCGATTGGGAATTGGTTAAACCGAGATAGTCGAGTTTCATTCTAAAAATTAAGGGCTGCTTTTTTTTGTTCTGAAATTTTAATTGAATGCACAAGGATTTATGTTACAAATTTAGATGTAAATATTGTAACAACCCGTAAATATATTAAAAGTTCTGGTAAAAATATTTGCCGAAAATTGATTGTCTCCTTTCTACAATCTGAATATATTTCAGTTAACTCGTTTACCCCGAATATCGTACGAATAAGTGTAAATGATGAAGAAATTGGGAATAGGTTACTACTAACTGATTCAAAAAGTGAGTTGACGCCAATGTGAAAGTCATCGTGAGACAAAATATCTTACGATGACTTTCACATTAACAATTCAATCTACTTTGTGAAAGTTTATGTAAATTACATTTATGACTCAGTTCCCGTCATTTTAGTTATTCATAAATGTAAAACTCTTTAGACTCTTTAGAACATCATTCAGCATTGTCCATCAAAATTTTGGTTATGTATTGAGGGTAGGGAAAAACATGGCTCTGTTGTAACAGACCCGACCCAAATAGATTTTTTGGGTCGTCAAGTGATGCAAATATTTGCATTTATTTGAATCTCCCCCAATTTCCCTCAATACTCGTGTCAATTTACAACACAAAAAACCCAATAAAACCCAATTGTCTTACCCTGGATATATAACAATGGACAGGGAAGAGTCATGTTAATTTTGAATTACGCTGAGAAACGTAAATGGTAATTGAATCTGGTGAGTGAACCTGTAAACCTAACTTCATACTTAAGAGTTTCCGGAGATCTCTAACTACGCTCGCTTCGCTCGGTGCTTGAATCAAACAAACCTACCTGTAACTGACCAGGTTCATGTACCCGGAAAAAAAATGAAAAATGAAAATTCGCATAACTTTTCCTAGTAGGATGGTGTCGACCAGACCCTCTTCATCGTCGGCAGACACATTCACTTTACTTTACTACCATTTCAATTTCACTCCGGCTCTACATCATACTTTATGGGTCGTTGTGGAATTAAAAATTAATTATTCAACCATTGAGCACATTTAAATGTGTTTTAGGTACCGAAACTTGGACATGCCTTAAGTGGTTTCCAACTAAGGCAAATTCATACTTTATGAGCATTAAATGGTCATATAACTCGCAGAACCATGACGCTATGTTACCTCTAATGGACCTCTAATGTTCTAGAAGCTTTTATTGGTACATTGTTGCCTGGAAACCACTTCGTTATGTGACCAGATGACGTCAATGAAGACCACATCTCGATGGCAACAAGGCACAAAACAAAGTTCAGGAGACTGGATAAGTGCTAGAGGTGACAACGTCTACACAGCAACAGCAGCCGTACATTCTAGAACAGACCATTTAACTTTACAACTTCTTAGAATTGTTGTAATGATAAATAAACTACTCTAGTTGCATTTTTGAAATCATTTCGTTTGAAAAGATTTTGTGTTAGTTCATATTTTTTAATGCGAAAGAGTATAAACCAACTTCAATATTTTTAGTGAAAGTTTTAATTTTTGTCGTTCGAAAATCGAGACTAGTCGTGATTGTTGACTTTGTACCCTTTATAAAAGCTATGTATTTCAAGATTTCTCCATATTTGACATTTTGTCATAATTTTTCCTTAATGCGTGAGAACAAGTGTCTTACTAATTTAGAAAGGAGTTCAAGTGGACCTTAAGGGCATATCGAGACTTACTGCGGTTATTGGGCATTGACCACTTACAAACTTAATGTTCGTAAGATTGTGCATTCAGATCAAGATTGTGTAAAGTTGTCAAACATTTTCCTCAATTCGCAGAGACTCCTGCGATACATGTCTAGAGAGCCCTTAATGTCACCTTCAAGTCCATTAGGATTATTTTTGTGGTTGTTGACTTTTTACCCCTTCAAAAATTAATGAACTAAAAGAATTGTGAAAAACTTTAGGGACAAGTATGATATGTTCTGAGAGTGCCTTTAATGTGTACTTTATGTCTACATTGAGACTTGCTGTGTTTGTTGTCCTTGAACCACATTAAAAATTAAGTTAGACGAACTGTGGGAGATCCGAACGAGATAGGAGATAGATCGGAGATAGAATTAGGAAGACCCCGATTAGAGCTTGCTTAGACCTCAAACAATCTCCAAGTGTAGATCTTTCCCACTGATTGCCCTCCAGAGGTCAATTGAGTTGTGTTATTGGTCGGAGAAATTTTCATATCCGAGTGATTATTTTTAGTGGTACTGTCATTATGTTTGATTTCAATTTGATATTAACCCAAGTGGATAGCCTACATTAATCATGAGATGTTCTTTTTGAAGGTAAAAAATCACCGCAACTTTTAAAATTTGTGCAGGTAAAAAATTTATCGTACTTTCAGTATTTTTATCTAAACTTCCAATATTTTTACCTGTAAAAACCTATTACCCCAATATTAAGATGCTTAATTGTGTACAAAAGATCTGTTAGTCATATTTTAATTTCTGCCACTTTCTGCCACTGGCAGATAAATTTTTGTTTCTGCCGGCAGAAATCAAACCCTGCATTTCACAGAGTGCCTTGCAGTGTCGACATTGGAGGTCCTAAAGTTTTTTTGGAAGCATATTTGGATTCAACAGATCAAAATCTATTTATGTTCATTCTCACAATAATTAAAACGAAGTGCAAGACTAAAATGTTCATATTATTTGCATTTGAGAAGACTTAAGTCAACTCGAGAGTAGACTCAAGTTTTGTCAGAATTCAAAGATGAAAAAAAAGATGAACCAATCACAGCGATTCTAACATTGCGACTTAAGTTGTTTTTTTAAATATAACTTAAACTTTTTCTTAGCAAAACTTACATTTTTGACGTAAATCAATTACTCGTAATATTTAAGACGAAAATTACTACAGCGTGAGTTTTAATTAACACTTCGAAAGTAAAAATTTATAACTTTTGAACGGATGAATGAATTTTCAAAATTCCGAAAGGGTCGAGTAGAGGAAAGATGCGAGTTTTTTTGGCAATATTTTTCAAGTCCAAACTCAAGGGGGCACCAAGGGAGATTTGGGGGACTACTTTAGGGCCCCCCGCGAGTACCCCTAATGTAGATATCTTTTAGTTTTCTATTTTTTTCCTAAAAGTACAGGAAAAAATAGGGGACACATGTTTTTTTATCTCGCATAACTCCCAAGGGTTCCCGAGATACAAATTTTTGGATTTGATCTCTTTTTTGCAAAAAAATTAAAATGAGGGTACGAAATATCACACAAAATAGGATTTATAATTGTGCAAATGAGTTGAAAAATTAGCAGACTGATGAATACTGACCTCCGGAACAAGAATATGACTCTCAAAAGTCATTTTGTTGAAAACCGTGACCTCTACGGGTCACTTCAGGTCATGACCCTTTCTGGTCAACCCTTAGGTCACAAAATTATGAAAAAAATCA
>JAQHQX010000710.1:0-11356 GCA_034694425.1 Arrhopalites sp. Gr-Col-00791 | reverse complement strand
GTGGTGGAATCCGCTGAAGATAATATGAGCCGACATTTTCAATGCAAACACAAAACTCACAATGACCACCATGATTGAGAATTGTTTCATCGCATAAATCAGGTGGGCGTGCAAGTGATTGAACAGACGGATAGCTACGATGATCAATTTGATGTCAGCCAACGTTTCCATTATCAGAGATTGGGAGATCCAGATCGAGTTCCTGTGGACAAAACTTTCAAAAATTAACCTTAAAAGATTTAGCGGCTTAGTGCTAAATTTCAAACTCAAGAGATACTTCAGAATAGAGCTTCGAGCTGGACGGGGCGGGGCGGGGTTTGGTCCGTCCCGTCCAGATAAGAAGCTCTAATTCAGAAGTTGGCTATATTTTCATACCCCAAACTTCAAATTGGAATTCAAAGTACTTCGTCAAGAGATTCGGATTAAAAAAATATTCCGAATGTGCCCACTGCTATTCAAAACTAGTCGAATTCAAAATTGAAAAATGGCTCTTGCGTTGACCCTATCATTGACTAGAAAGCACCAAAATGAACATGTGTAGATGGTCAGCAAGTTTCAAGAAATGAAACGATAGAAGGCTCGACTGTTTGTGCCAGTTTCGACTTGCTTAAAATGTTTACTCACAAGACATTTTACTCACCTCAATCGTCGTATGAGCTGATTGATGGTCGCTTCGACTTTGAGAAAAAACAAGAGCTGTTTAATTAGCAAGTAGTAGAAGGACATTACATGACAGATCACAGAAAATGCATCGACCATCATAGAAAATGCGAAACTCCAATCCACTCGAAAGCTTTCAGGAACTGCAGAATAGAGCAGCTGCAGTCGATTTCTGTCCATGCCGAGATAAACGACTCCCATCACTATCGACAAGGTGACGATTGGAGAAAGGAAAATGGCCAAAAGTTCCTGCAATGAATAGTCTGTCCAACGTCGACCCATCTGAATGTTTTCAATTTCTGAAAGTGGAATCAAAATTTTCAAACTTGAAACTTTGATGTCAAAATGAATTTCACCTACACAAAATGACTAGTTGTTCGGTGAGATGTTTATCAAGACATGGACATTGAACTTGGAAACATTTAATACCGTAAGTTTTCGTGATATAGGCCGGGCTAAAAAAGGAAAAATCACTTGACTTTGTACTCGCGTATATGACAAATGAGCTGAATCCTGTCCAGGCTAATTCACGAAACCGGCTATATGAGACGTTCCACGGCAAAAGGGAGTATAAGTCTTTTTTAAACTCTATGGGGAATTGCGTTTGATTAGCATGTGCGGTCCATAGATTTTTCGTTCCGACTTATACTCCCTTTTGCCGTGGAACGTCTCATATCATGAAAATTCACGGTAGTTTCTTATACTGCAAATTTAGATTTAGATCAAAGTGAATGTGCGACCTTTCTGGTTGACCTCACTATGACCAGATTGAGATGCGGTTGCCGTCATCAGTTCGTTATCCAGTCCTTGGTGGACACTTTCAGCAAAAATGTAGTTCCAAATGGCTACGTTTGCGCCGACATCCCAGGTGAAAAGCGTGTAGCGCGCGAGGTCTTCAAACATGAAGCCAAACATAGAGATGAAATGAATGGTCACATTCATCTTGATGGAATCAAAAGGACAAGAGAAAAGTTTTGCAAATGTCCAGACCAAGTGGAGGACATGGAGCAGACTCAATGCGAGAATCAGTTTAGCTGTAAATTGTTTCCACCGAGGACGCGGTTTCGAGATCTTGCCCGTCTTTACATCTATTTCCAGTGCGAGTATATTTGCGTTCCCGAGAAGTCTCAAAGATTGAAAGTTTATTCTGTTTTCCCGCAGTGAAAGCATATTTTTATTTAAGTTTCTGACTGACGCTTTGATCATTTGTTTTGGGTGGGATGCTTAAAAGGTGAACTTGAAATTTTGGCGAAGTTTTTTTGAATTTCTTTCAAATTGAGAGCTGATTCTCGGTTGCTGTTAGTGGAAGATGGAAATGGCTGCGTTTGGCCCAACTTGAACTGTATGAAAAAAAAGTATGCCACGAAAATGATGACACGTCCCCAACTAAAATGGAGTCTCGGTTTTTGGACTTTTCCCCTGGCCTTCTTTTGGAATTATTGTCATTTCCGGCATAATTAAAGTGCTTTCATCTTTATGTAGAGTAAACAGTGAGACTGATAACAGATTGTTCTCAATGGCAAAACCGGTAAATCGACTTGGTAAAGACAATCTCCAAATATAATGCCTTTTGTTGGAGATTGGAGTTGGCTGAAGTGTATTCAAGTAATTTGAATGATGATAACTGGATTCGATGTGATATCGTTGTGAAGTCAAATTAACATCAATTATTTTAATTGGGAACTTTGTCCATTGGCTGATGGAACATATTTTTCCATAATTGAACTTACAATCGTATTCAATGTTCTACCATCTACGAGAATGAGCCTTATATGGGCTACAAGTTATTTAATTCGCCGTTACAATTATATTAATTGGAGGGTCAATCTTATGTCAACTGATTCCAGGAAAATTGGACCCGGAAGTTTGGTCCAAGAGAGATTAACTTATTAGAAAATTTGACTTAGATTCGTTGTGTTTGCGTAATCAATTTTTCTCAAAATATGTAGACACGTTAATTGGGCACGATAACCCAGAGAGTTGTGGAATATTCTTATGTAATGGGAGACATTGATGTGTCATTTTGTGACATTTAATTCCAGAAACATGACAAGTTGAAACACCCACCCCTTCATGAACTATCAAGTTCATCATTTTCAGAGAGGGATAGAAAAAATTTGGATTTAATTGTCACATGATAACAAATTTAAATGTAATTGAGAACTCTCAAGTAAATTTTCTAGTTTCGAAGACAGACAATTTTTATTTTGAATCTGGACCTTCGAACGGCATCGGGGCAGAATATTTCTACTCTCTGCAAGAGTTCAAGTCAAATCATTAAATAGATCACATAAAAAAGTTCCCGCCCAATAAATACGAATATTTGTAGAGCTCCGAATATGAGGAGAGAACATGAGGACTTCGTTTCCCGTCCAGAACCAGAACCAGGACCAATTTATTTACTTAAGTGAAGTAGTCGATTCAGAATTTGCAAGGGAAACGTTCGTAAAAATGACTCTTGTGTCTATTAAATATATAGAATATAAATTTTAATTGACAATTGAATTTCTCGATGATAAAATTCAGGTAGGGTTCGATTTCTGCCGGCATAAATTAAGATATGACTAATAGATCTTTTGTGCACAATTAGGCATCTTAATATTGGGGTAATAGGTGTTTACAGGTAAAAATATTGAAAGTTCAAATAATCATACTGGAAGTACGGTAAATTTTTTACCTGGAAAAAGGACATGGTCATATTAAAGTAGACTATCAACTTGGGTTAATATTAAATCAGAACCAAACAAAATGACATTATCACCAAAAACTAATTTACATAAGATATAACAATTTTTCCGATCCATCACCCGACTGAATTGACCTCAGGAGAGCAATCAGTTGGAAAGATCTCCACTTAGAAATAGTTTGAGGTCTAATCTACCTCTAATAGGGGTCTTCCTAATTCTATCTTCTATCTCCTTCAGATCGCTTACATTTCGTCTAACTTAATTTTTATGTGGCTCAAGGTCAACTACCACAGCAAGTCTTAACGTAGACTTAAAGTACGATTTCGAATATATATTCGGGGTAAACGAGTTAACTGACATATATTCAGATTGTTGTGTAGAAATGCAGCGATACATTTTTGGGGGGAAATGTGAGTCAGTCTACTTTTCTTTGTTCATCTTTCAGTACGATTTAAAAACCTTTAAAAAATATTTTGGGTGGGAAAAAATGAACAAGTTTTGAAAATACATTCCCCCGAATCGGTGTAATTTACACGAATCGGATCAAGATTTATGAATCGTTTTGACATTTTGGTTGTTAATGGGACTGAAGTTCATGTTATTTGGCCGTTTTGCCCATCCGCACAGTGGCGGTGATACGTTCTGAGAGAGCCCTTAATGTGTACTTTAAGTCTACGTTGAGAGTTGCTGTGGTTGTTGACCTTGAACCTAATTAAAAATTAAGTTAGACGAACTGTAAGAGATCTGACATTTTGTTTTATAATTTAAGTTTCCTGCTATTATGTAACCAACTCAAGGTACTCAACCAAAATCAACTTGGACTTTCATTCATTTGAAAATTAAAACCACCACATACGTTCAACTAGAGCTCCAACTCTAATATTTTCATCAGACTAAAGTCATATTTTGTGGACTCTGAAACTGTTTAAATGTGAGGAATTCTTTTCAAAATTATATTGTTCTAAAATAGATTCTGTTTGAAAACACAAGATGATTAAGAAGAAGGATTTGATTTTGAATTACATCACCTTGTACTTATTATCAACTCTCATGATTCTCCCTACATAATTTAATGTGTCAACTGGTAAAATTAAAATTGTTCAAAATGGACCAGCCAGATGGGTGTTTTGTATTTTCTTGGTAAATTTGATTGTCTACACCCTATGGACGAATGTCCGTCTGCTTCAGTCTATCGTCCTTGGACAATATGTCCAATTTCATCATTTGGCTGTCCACATTCCCTTTGCTGCAGGCTACAACGCCCTTGCCATGTGGGCCTTCACCTTCTTTTTCAAATATCCCAAAGTGACTGAAGCAATCTTCAACCAACTGGACATTTGTGATGAAAGTAAGTCCATTTCATAAAAAAACTTCATTTTTTCATCGACTGAAAACTTGACCCAAAAAATAAAAGAAAGAAGTAATTTTAAACTTGATTCAATCATACAGAGAATAAGTCAAGGAGAATGAGATACTCGATGCAGGAATGGTTCGTTGTTTCACTTCCCTACACTCTAATTGTTTGTTGCACTTCCTTGTTCCCCATTCTTTACCTGAACGACCCGACCTCCATTCAATTCATCACAACAGCTCTACCCCCGTAAATATACTAAAAGAAAACTGAAGCAGCGGGGAAATTCGGGGGAATTTTGGTTGGAGAAGTGGTGGCCTACACTTCTATGTTTGGAGCGTCCGTGTCTCAAACCTTCTACAGGCTGTGAATTTACAGTGTAAAGACTATAAGATTGCAGAAGCAATTGTCGTAATTTCAATACAGGTTTGTATTGAATTACCCTGCAAGTCAAGAAGACTTGGTATTCAACAAAAACCACATCTAAATTTAGTTAAATAAAGTAACCTACAATTAATCCATTGTAGTAATTTTTGACAAATCTTGTGGTGATCTTGGTTTTTTAATTTTCATATAAATTGCATCCGAAATTAAACCATAACAGTATATTATAGATTATTGGGAGGTACTGGGAAACCATAGAGAAAATCCCGCTGGAAATTGTAAAACCTTGAGAACTGGCTGAACAAGAAAAAATTGAATAAGAAACTGGTTGTCACTCTGACACCACAATAGGACAATAGGACAGGTGTCCTATTGATAGGTATATTCTAGACGTAAAATTCCTGCAGTATGAGGAAAAATCTTTATGTAAATTCTAGAGGAAACTTCAGGATAAATAAAACATAGTTGTACATTAATAACGGTGTTAGAAGGTTTTAAGTAATTATGTTTGAAATAAAAAGAGTGTACGAGTCGGTGACTCTAAATTGTGAAGGAGGTTGTGTCACCCTATAAGCCAATGATGGTATCATCATTCATCTCCTTACAGTTGTAAACTTTTTTTTCAAGTTGAATAAACCGTTTGTGCACTCCAACCCATGTCGTTGTGAGTTCTTGTATGTTATCCGAATCAACCATATCATATTGCGTATTGAGTTATTGTCCGAGTTCAGGACAGGTTACTTACAAAAAAATAAATGAAAAAGATTTTCTGAATATTTAATTTAAAGTTGAAACTTAAGGGCGGGAGCCTGTTTGCATTCAAGGACAGGAAGATACATTAAACATTTTTTAACGTAATTCCTCTTCAATTTAAAATTTTGATTCAACCAACCTACAGCAGATCGTAAAACTATAGAAATTGTAGGTCGGAAATGGGCCGAGCACTTCATGAAATGACGTCACGCGTACTTTTTCACGGCGGGTACCAAATTTGAATAGATCGATGCGACTCTATTCTGAGTTTCATCTAGATTAACGCAATCAGATAAACCGAAGAGTTGGATTCTCTTCCTGAGACATCAAAAATTGTAAATCCACAGTGAAAGCGGTTTCAGAGTTCAGTGCGCGCAAGAGTTTTAAATTACAGTTTAGGGTCAAAAGAATTGAGGTTGTTTGAACTTGAAGGTCGATTCGAGAAATGAATTTAGAATTTGAATGATTACGGTGATATTTCTTCTAACGGGTTTAGGTTTATGAAGTGACTATTTTTGTACCAACCTTGGTAATCGAGGGTTAGTTGAATTCAAGAGAAATATCACATCCAACAAAATACGACCAGCTACAAAGCTTGAAAAAATGATGCGATGACACGATGAACAAATAAAATAAACATATACAAAAACGACCTTTATATAATCCAGTTTAATACAATTTAAATTAAACTCAATCTAAACTCAAACGACCATATCCATCATCTTCTTCTATGGTCTTAGGTGAACTACCGAGAGCCAAAAAGCCAGAACAGCCCGGTCAAGGTATACCGGGGTTTCCATCCATTTCGTTGGGTGGACAAACATCCATGGATGACACCGAATCCAGATGCGATGAAGGAGATTCTTGTTCGTCAGCATCCCCATGACCTTTGAACCGTAAGGATCGGCCCTTGCAATCAGATCCTTCGTAAAGAATGACACAATCGCCATGACTATTGATCGATGCAACTGGTTTCTGAGTTTCTTTTAAATTAGTGCAGTCAAACACACCGATGAGTTGGATTCTCCTCCTGATGCCTACGATCAAACAAAAAAAAATTAAAGGAAAACAATTAAATTAAATTAGGAATTTTCCACACACTGGTTCCGGGTTTTCTCAGTACGAGCCGCAAATGCTTTCGGATTCATCTAACAGCTCGCTTCGCTCGCGACTTCGATTAAACAAAACTACACTGACATAATCAGTCAATAAGTCAAAACCAGGGGTGGGTTGTGTAGAACTATCCTGTGTGGAATACTCCGTGTGGAAAACTCCGGTTACCGTTTGAACTTGAAAATCGATTCAAGAAATAAATTTTTGATTTGAATTTTTACCGCGATACAGAGGTTGGCTAAACAAATCGACAGTTATCGAGCAAGGACCAACTGAAGCGGCTCGATTTTCAAATCCAAGTTTTTGAAGGTTGTTATAGGCAAAATATTTGGATCCAACTTTGACTGAATTCCCTTGACAATCTTCTTGATCAAAAAGTTGATTGCAATAGCCCTCAGTGTCGATGGATCCAACCAAATATTTAGCTACTGTGAGATTTGTACAACTCCAAGGCCAAACCATTTCGAGTTTATCTGAAAGTTTTGTACACACCTTGAAAAGCAAAACTTTACATTTAACTGAATGAATTTGTGGTTTAAATCTAAAAGGTTGATGATCAAAGTAATTCAATTGTCAGAAATATCGATGGAGAGCACTTTGAATTTCCCATGCTCACATTAGGGCATAATTAAAGAATGTTACCAAATTTTTATCCAATGCTAATAGAATATCGACTATAATTTGAGACTTAACGAGATCAGATCCATTAAATTTTACCAGTGTGATTCTCTCCCTTGTACAAGATAGTGCAGATCACTTGCTGATGGAACACCCACACGAAAACCCAAAGAAAAGTCCACTTCATTTTGATCTTTGAAGCCAAGTTCCGACTACAAATTTTAATTTACAATTTAGAGAAACAAGAGGAAAAGGTGTGTGATTTATTTCTAATGAAATTATACTCGAGTTCTGAATCTGAACTTTATTAGGGTGGATCTTTTATACTGGAATATGGTCATGAGTCAAATTCTTGAGCTGCGAGATCTCCTGCAGTAAAAATAGTTTCTTCGTGCAATCTTCCTGGAAGTGATTTATTTGTAAACTTGTTTAACTGGTAATGACTGGCCTCCTTTTTTCTTCTTTCGCAAGTGACTGAACCTGTTTCCTACTATCTTGCTAAATGTCAATTTTTGTAAATGAATGCACTAACTAAGAAACTTGACATTAATAAATAAACCAAGCTAAACCAATTTTGTAATTAAATTGAATTAAATATTTTGTTATAAAATGAATTTTGTAATTGAACATCGAGCAGTGTGAATAACTCTTCGTTTGTTTTCATTGATCCATAAGGTCAATAGCAAAAGTTTCAAAATTCCTACTGGAATTTTGAAATTGCAATTGTTTATCGCAATAAAATAATTTCCTAATCCAAATTTTATCAGAAGGTTTATTTGTTTTTGTTTCCACCTGAATACAATTTATTCTTAATTCGTTTGTACTTTTGTACAAATCCCTGATACTCGGGAAACAAGTGAGATGGGTCCCTGGGAAGAAAATATCAAAAAACAGGGGAGGCTGTCGGCAACTTTTTTTAACATGGAGGATGCCCCCTGTTGCGTGTATTCTCCTTTCTCACTTTTCGATAGCTTAAAATTACCAGAATTACAAGTTACATCGAGCCATGACGTAACTACTTTACTATTATGATAAATAGTAAAATTTATATTTGCATTCAAAATTTACCTTTGCTGGTCCTTGAAATATGCAAATACTTGCAATTACCAGTATGATTCTCTCCCTTGTACAAGACAGTGGCGATTCCGTGCTGATAGAACATTCTCAGCAAAATCAAAAGAAAAGTCCACATCATTTAAATTTTTGAAGTCAAGTTCCAACTAGGAATTCAAATTTACATTTTAGAGTAACAAAACGAACGAGTTATGTAATTTTTAATCAAGTTATATTCGACTTCTGAATTTAAACTTTATGGGAATGGATGTTTTCAACTGGAATACTCTCTCGAAAGTCAATTTCCTGAGCATCCTGTTCAAAAAAAATTCGCAAAGTCGTTCTATACAATATATAATGTAAATAACCACTGTGCAAAAAATTTTCACATATTGCACAATTGTGCAATCTTCCTGGAACTGCTAAAGAAAAACGTTGCTCGACTGGTTTCAATTTAAATTGATTCTTAGAATTCCTAGAATGTAGAACAAAATTTTTAATTGGAGGATCAACTTGACCTTGATAAAACCAGTCTCATCGAATTCCATGAGAATCAAATGACTCCGACGACTTGCCGTAATATTTAGAAATCCTCTAAAACAAGAAACAGAGATTGATGGTGGCATTACAAAGGCCCAGAATTAGAAATAAAATTGTTGTCTTTTTCAGAACATAAACTTGTATCACTTGTACTCTCAATGGCTTCAATCCCCTCCAGATTCTCAATCCACTTGGATGAAATCCAATCAACTTTTCCCTCCATAAAATTTTAAAATGAAAACTCAAAGAATTGATTTGTCCAAGTATTGGGATTGTGAAGAATTCGACAACAAAACACATGATGATGCAATATGGAAACAAGGCATAGGCACGATCCCATTAAACTTTATAGTCTCAAAAAGGGCCAGGATATGCCTTGCCGTGACAGTGATGGTCCATCCATGTAAAATTGTAGAAGAGTAGCATTTATTAAATTGAATATTCAGCAAATGATAGACGTCAAGTCAGCCGACGCCCATCGGGTCAACAAAAAAAATATTTCTATTGCCCAAAACATAAATAAATTCCATTGCCCAATTTCTTAATGCTATTGCCGTTTTAGATGATATCCCAATTGAAAATTCACATTACTTTTCCTAATAGGATGGTGTCGAGCAGACCCTTTTCCATTATCGGCACACAGTGAACCAGATTCAAGAAAAAAGCGTAATTCTAATATTTTTATAAGTTTCGAATTTCGAAAAAAATGGATTCACTGAATTGTAAGTATCCATAAGGAGCATTAGTGGTGGAAATATAACTTCATTCATGAAATTAGTTGTTCTCGAAATAATTAAAAAAGATAGTCGATTTTATTTTTGAGACTTGCATTATAAAAGTTCCAAGTTTCATAACAACGAGATGCAACCATATGATAGCTTGCATGATTTTGTTTTGTCGATACTGTTTGACTGGTTTCCCAAGTAATTTATACTTCCCGGCAGCGTATTTCCAAATCCTACTTGATTTCGGCACTTTTCTAAGAAAACCTTAGAAACTGAAAAATGGCTATTAATTATGTTCAAGTAGGTTAGAGAAGCTTAAAAAACTAAAAAAACTGATGGTGCCGAAATCAAGTAGGGTTTGGAAATACGCTACACTGAAATACCTGAAGCGATCACTTCAGAATTCTGAAAAAGATAATTGGCATCAAGAATGAATTCTCCTTATCGTTTTGTACAGAATAATACCAAATTCAAAGCTTGACACGTTGTATTTCATGATAACGCTTTTTTCTTAGATCTGGTTCACTGTGTGTCAGTCGGAAGACATCTGGTCGGTTTATATTTCAATTTGAACAGGCCAAATTTTGACTCTTATCCGATAGGATGATTTAAAAGACCTATTACTTATTCTGATTACGTTATTGAGCGGCCCAGTGTGGGCCATGGGAACTATTAACGAAAGCAGCTACCACAGACTTGTATATCAAAGTTTCAATTGAATCAATTGAAACTTTGAAACACACAGGGCTGAGTAAGGCATGGGGTAAGCACTGAATTTTTTGGTTCGGTGTTGGATAGAGCTTTACCTGACTTTTACAAAACAACAGATTTTAGTGGTTCAGTGGATGACGAACGCAGAGTAAGGCGATTCCAAATTATTTCAATCACTCAGTTGCTGATCCTCATATTCAATACCAGTTCATTTCTAGTTAATTGGCAGTTTCTCAATAATCTTTAAGGAAAGGTAACCTCAACTGTAATCTACTCGCTCGAAATGTTAATCTTTAGCTTTAGTTCAATTGGAAAGTGGCCACCATTTAAACAGTTTTCAGTCAGCTCATCCAGATATACAGAAGCTTTGGAGTTGAGTTGATCATGAGCTGCTTCAAATTCTACTTGAGAATTTACAGGACTTTTTATCGAGTCGATTAAATATTTAAATTAGGAAAATGTGTTGTATTCAAAAATTATTCCTGCTTCTACTTCTATTCTCTTCACCTCAAGGAATTCTGTTGGAATTGGCTTCTCAAATAATCTTCGAATCGGAGCTCCATTTCGATCGAAAATGTTCTCTCTTGATTTATCCCGTTCCAACAGTAATTGAAAATTTCTACCAAATTTTCAAGTCGCACCAATCCTACCATCCGATGCTATTGGATAATCTCACAAAATCCCTCAACTTGACCTATCAATTCACCAACCAAAGTGACCGTGAATTTCAATTTGTCTCGGAATATTTGGATCAATTGAAA
>JAQHQX010000709.1:0-11362 GCA_034694425.1 Arrhopalites sp. Gr-Col-00791 | reverse complement strand
AATTTGGATGAGTTGGTAGCAACCAGACTTGTAAAGCAATGCGAAGATGTCTATGAAGAGACTTTTGTGAACAATCTTGTCAAGTATTGAGTTAATGAGTTTTCCTTGTCCTATAAAATTATATGACTAACATTGTAAAATAAGTTAATGAGTGCACCTCAATTAACGTATATCCAAGTTATGAGTAATGCAAGCAACAATTGGCTACACATAACAAATCCTGTGTGAAGCTCCTTGAGCTCACACAATCCTTTCCTTTTTTTACAACCAAACCTATCTAATGTACAACAACCACATACAATCATCCACTTGTATAAAATCTCAATGAACAGAATAAACTACAGCTCTTTTTGTAACAACACTCTGCCTGATAGCTGTTGGTGCTTTGGTCTCTCGATCAGAAAGCTAATGCATAAATTGCTCACTTATTTATCTACAATATTCATGTGACCTACGGTCACATTTTGGCGCCCTCGGGTCATACGATACCCGCCTATTCGTATTTCAGACCAATTACGTTTTGTTCCCAGTTTTAATATTTCTTGGGGGCAGGGGAGAAGTGAAGGAAGTAAAAATAAGAAAAGTCAAGAACAAATATTAAAATGGAAAATTATCAAAGAAAGAAAGAAATTTCTAACAGCGACGAAGCATTCCGGTTCCGTCAGCGTATCACACAAGACATCCGAAAAATTCAAGCTGAACAAAGACGGTTATATAGACGTATCCAAGACTTGAATAAAAACCTTGACGCTAACTTCACCGACCAAGTTCCTGTGACTGCTGGAAATTCCAGGTTCAGGACACTTCCAACACAACCACAGCTTTTCACACCACCAGCGACACCGAGAAGAATTGCGAGGTCAAGGTATGCAGATGAAAGTCAACCAAACCTATTTGACCTGCGTCCAGGACAACAAGTGATTGACAACCATACCCACCTTCAAGCTGAAGTTCTTCAACAAGTCCAAGTAAATGGTGTCTGGGGCTTACAAGTCAGGTATACACAGAGTGACCTGATGAGTATTTTATTCGGAAGATATATTCAAATGTTAACTCCCATCAGAACGTAAGAAAGTAAAAGGTAATAAAACTAATTCAAAATTCAATTAATTTTCCTTTTCCTTCTATATCGGTCCAAACTATATTATTATATAATTATGTTGAGTTGAGTTCTTTTTGCTTTCCACAAGTCTAAAATTATACAAGAATTCTCTAGCTCAGCCATCCTCATACATTTCAAAAAATTTCCTGAGGAGACACCAAGATTCCAATTGGTTCGTATTTTATTTAAATTTTAGCAAATACGATATTTAAATAACGTAGGAAGTTACCTAATAGTTATGATAAAATAAGGTAGACATTGATAAAATTGCCTTATAAATTCAACATGTAGAAATTGAAATTGATATAAGTTTTTTTCTACGCTGACTTTAGGGTAGTACAAACTTCACGCCTAAAAAATTAGAATTTAAATCTCTTTCTCTAAACTGCATGAAAAATTGAAAGATTTTGAGTATAATCAGAATTGCACGAAATCAAGGGAAATTGATTTCCCAATCAAGTAATTTAGTTAAGTTACATTCAATATACTGCAGTTGTTCTGAGACGTCCATATGAAAAATTGGACCATTCACACTTTTAAAATAATGATCAAATTCAACAAAGATCACGGGTCACGTCTTTATTTAAGAAACCCATTTGATAAGAAAAATTCAAAACAAGTTGCAATCTTATTTGGTATTATGAATATGCCAATTTGCGAAAGATTAGAGAAAGGGTAACAAGTTACAATGCAAGCGATTAAAGATATAATCAAATGCAACTTCTCTTTTACATGGCCAAGTTGTCAATTGCACTGTAATATTTTACAATCAGGCTATAAAAATTAAATATTACTATAAAAGCGATAGTTTTCCTTCTCATAGGAAAGAAACTTGTTGGTCAAAAGAATTTCTTATGTGATAAAATTCAAGCTCAACGAGCAGGAACTTTACGAGGTCAACTGCTCAATATTTCTTGAATAAACAAGTTTTTCAAACCGTTGGTAAAGGACTATGAACATTTCCTGCCATACATTGTAAACTTGTATTGTTTAAAATAGAAATTAACAATTGCAATTGCAATTTTTAAAAAAAAAATCATAAGCATGATATTACATGCATAAGCTTGAAAGACCAGTTGCTTATCGAAACCGCAACTTAGGATAGAATCACATTTAAAATTAATTGAGAATGATCATGAGAATCATTTCAATTAATAAAAGCCCACAGTCCATGACTAACAACACGCGTTAGTCAATGAAATGAACATAAGAGAATGTGAAGGGCTTACTTGAAAGAATTTACAACTGGGAAAATCATAAAGTTCTACTGTGCAACCCACAGTCAAACCCAGTAGAAAATTCTGAGCTGAATGAGAATAGGGGAATCTCCAACACAATCACTAGCGGAACATATTTACGTACGTGCAGCATTCTGCAAGGAAATTAATTACTTTATTGCTCAAATGTTCGTGCAATTTTGTAAATAATTTAGAAAGGATAAGACAAATATCATTGAATGTTTAATTATCCAACAACTAACCATTCTCACTATACGAATCCAGAGTTAAAGGTTGTGAGCTTATACACAATCCTTGACTGATTCCTCATTTACAACCGCTCAATTGCCTCTAAAGACTACAATATAATTGTTAGAACTGAAGGAGACAAACAAAGGAACAATCAATGCATTATCTTGTTCCAAATGGCTAACAGAATGAATGCAATTAAAACCACTTCATTCATAAAAAATGCCTATGGACTCCTGGGAAAAGATTTCATTAGTATAATTTCCAAACACAGACAGTTATTACTTGCTCGATTAAGATATTCCAATTATTGAAATCAGTAATCTCATTGTACCGAACAACTGACACCATGGTCATTAATCTAAAAAATTCTATTCAAGAAAACAATAAGATTATTCCTACTAACAGGGAGCAATACACATTTCCTTTGGAGACGTCCAAGGAAATACGAAGTGTAAGATTTACAACATGGACAAATAGCTTCCATTTGTAAATTTGTAATAAACTACTTGCGAGTTTACCTGATTTAATAAACTCAATGTTGTCAAGTTTTCTGCCACATTTGAAGTAGAAGGCACAACTATGACAAAATTCCACTCAAATGAACAAAAGCCACGTTCATAACAGCCTGATCAACTGAGAGTGGGAATGAGAAGAATGACTAACGGCTGTCATCTTGCTCTTTGGAAATTAACAATTACATAAGAAGCCTGGCCAAGCAAAAGTAATTCAAATTTTCAAACCTGTTCAACTTGGGAAAATTTGAACAAACAGATTATTCCAATCAAAAAAAATATTGTACCACACAATTGTTATCACCCAAATTCAAATAAAGGGTAAAAATAGTAGACACCAACTTTCGGAAGGCCCATGAACACCCTTACCGTTTAGCCTTGGTCCTACCACACTAAAAATTTCCAAGTTTAGTGTGAAATTGTGTCGTATAACTGGGAGAACAAACAGATTGCCGTCTGTCATCTCCAATGATAAATGAATTATCAATCAAATAAAATTCACAAAAATTGGTAATATTTTGTTGAATTCAAAGTCAGTATGTAAATCCATCATACTATTGCTCTATCTACACGTAAAAAAATAAACGGGTGAACCAAAAGGAATTTATTGGTCCTTCCATTTATTGTAGACAAAAATAAGAATGTTGTAAAATCTCTCTGTCCACCGTTGACAGGAAGAAATGTTTAAAACTGACATGGAAAATAAGCATTGTGTCAATGTGCACAACATTTCCTACTCAGCAACAAAATTCAGCATCTGCAAAAATAGTAGCACCTGCAGAAATTTCGAAACAGGAAACAAAGAATTTCAAATTTTATGTTACCTCCGATCTGAAGGAAACAACTCATTCATTCATCAAACAAGGATTCAAGTAATTAGACACTAATAACTTAATTCATCAAATTGGAACGGTAATTACAAGGCAAATTCTCTGCCAAAAAACAAAATAAACATTTCTCATGAGATTTGAATTGCTCAAGAGCTATCGATCATCCAGATCATGTCTTGGCAGTCACAATGATAATTAATAAACAGTTAATTAATTGTCAACCCAGGGATTTCAAATCCAACTCTTATTTTATATGCAATTTCTTGTAAAATTCGAATTACCCAAGTACAATGGATCATCCAGATCTTGTCTTGGAAGTCAAAATGACAATTAATAATCAACCAATTATTGCTCAAATCAGGGATTGTAAATCCAAACTTTGTTCTATACTCAATCACAAGTAGATTTGGAAAGTCTCCATTTCCACTCCACTGCTCAATAACAAGATTAGTTTATGGCAACGAAAAATGAATATAAAAACACACGTTAGTCTCTGTCATAATAGATTATCAGTGACTAAAAATCATTAATTTAAAAACAAACATTCAAGAATTAAAAAATTCAAGAAATTTCAGGAGCCATTACCTTGAAACTTCTCTCATGAATGTACTGCCTTCAGCCCAAAATCTCTATAACTATACATAGAGAGACTAGGACTTTAAACTAGGGCAGCACTTGTGTAACAACTTCTGTCAAGAAGATAAAAACACAGTCATTCAGTTTTCTCTCGTTATAACGAATGACATCATAGACTAAGAAATTGAGAATTTCAAATTTCCACATGTAATAATTAATCATCAATAAACCCTGAGGGTATGAATACCCTCAGGACTGAATTCTCCATTCACTCAATATCAGAGCAGCGTTAGCAAGCTCAACAAACAACTTCACAATCCCCTTTAAATTATGGCAATCAAAGGACAATTAAGAATTGTAAAAGTAAAGTTATTTCTCAGTACAAAAGCCACACAATTGGCATGTCAAATGAATGGTGACAAAATTGACAGATTTGAGTTCAATAATCAACAATATAGGAAAATTCCTCATCCCTGATTGTTGACCATCAAAAGGGAACAAAAAGGGAACCTTCTGGCAAAGAAAAACCGTCTCCTCGCTCCAGGAGCCCGGTTTAGGAATTTGAAATCAGGTCGAATTAAGTTCATTAAGTTAATTCTACCAAGAGTATGAATGAATTACACGTGATAAGTTTAAATCACATGTACTTAAGACTCCAAAGGAAACTTGACAGCAACAAGGTTGTGTCTTGTAGTTTAGACTTAAAAAATTCACAAATAAAAAATGAGAAAAAAGTTTGTGAAAACTACAGTCCGAAAACCAATTCCTATTCCTATTACCAATTTATTTTTATTTTAGTTTGTTTTGTAAATACTAGCTAATGACTGATGCCAATGCTGAGTCAAGATAAAAATGAATTAAACCAGTATCGTAGAAATTAAGTTGAAATTGTTTCGATTTATTTGTACAACACGACACTGGAGAAGAGTTAAAAAATCTTTCTTTAGAATTTTTTTTTGGGGGAAGGATTTAAGGTTAAAAGATTAGAATTTCGATAGTCTACAATATCAAACTACGTTTTAATATCGAGAAACACAATTATTAAGACTAGTAAGGCTGTTTATTTATAGATAAAAAATGATTCTGACAGGTAGTCCCAAAGAAAAGGGTCACAAAGTTCATTCCAGTCACCCCCCAAACTAAATAATGGACTCTTCGAGAACCAGAACGAAAGCTCCATCGAGATGCGTGTGTTATTATCTTTAGCCGCAGATCCAATGTCAATACACAAACGACATAAATTCTGTATGATACTAGAAGAAAGAAGCTCTGAAATCCAAATGAAAAAACTAATCATTAATTCAATAATGATAGTAAAGAAAAAATCAATTGACGCTAATGACAGTTTAATTTCACTCAATAGATTAAACACTTTTCCTTACCACCGACAGAGTATACCGTACAGTTACTCAGTTCCATGACCGGTCCAGGAATAAAATAAACAAAGGTCATAAGGTCAAGATCGCACCACAGTTTAGAGTATTCCAGCAGGGAACAAAAATGAAGGCTTGAGGCCAATTGTTTAAGCAAATCATTTGGCAAGTCCGTTAGTCCACCAATAACCCAGAACAGACTCATTACCAAGAGCAAACAGAGTTTCGCCATGGTTAAAGTAAAGTGAGCTAATGAGAATCAACTTCATGGTGCGTTTACTCTAACTGCAATTAGTAAGACACAATTGCAGTGATGAGAGTTCAAAACTTTCCCATGAAAGGTTTAGAAATATTATTGTGTCCAGTCAGACTGACACAACCGCTCATAAAAAACCCCCTTTAAAAAGCCAAATGAATGGGAAGTGCGACTAAGCTATAATTTTCCTTCTAAAGATAAAGCTAATGAACATTGAAATATGATCCAGTTAAAGGATAGAACTTTCAATTCATATTCAGAAGCAGTACAAACAGAGTGATGCATGAAATTAAAATCAAATTTGACATTTGATCTTAAAGAAATGATTCTATCCCTGAACATGTAAAGGGTAGCTCAGCATCAGCTCATGTGTAATTCAAGTCTAGCGAAAAACTTGAACCTTCCTTATCAGCACACCCTTTCTTTTGCTCAGTATTTCTCATTCCCTTTAATTTAAATAAATTTATTTACGATTGAGATGATGAACTTAAAATCAAAATGAATGACCATGATATGGTATTTAAAGCAGACACAGCCTTTACAAGGAAACTGTCTAATTATGAATGAGAACAAGATGAACAAAATTTTGAAGTCAAGCAAGGAATTGAATGAAATAAATGCATTTTCACTCCTCTGCTAAACAAAAATTCGTAACAAGTTTTTATATCACAATTATCTAACGTGAATTTAAAATTTAAAAATGATAACAACTTTGAATTCATCTTAACCCAAGCTCTTCTTTGATATATTGTCTTCCTAAACAGACAAACGTCTATTTCAAAAATTTAGGCACGCAAACTCAATCAATAGAAATTCAATTTGTTTACACTGAGATTGATGAGTTAAGTCTCAAAAAATATCACCGTGTATGTTTCACAACTTCTAAAGAATATCACTACAAATAGTTGTTTTTAAGAATTTCGTTGTAAGGTTCACAAGACGAATAGCACAACAAATTCAAAATTGTGAAATTAACTAATTATTATACATTAAGGTTTATAATATCCCCTCCGCCAACGAAAATCACAGTTGTCATCAAAGTCTCCATCCAAATAGCGAACAGGATTGGCATCCAGCCACAGCAAAAACGACCAGTATTGACTAAAGGCATCATCAGCTATGATGTCCAATGAATCCCAATGGATGTGGCAAAATGATTCTAAACGGCCCATGCTCCAATAATCTCAGGAATTTGGAAAGAAAATATTTTTTGTTAAATTTTGAAAACAAAAATTTCCTTAACAAATCTGACTCTAGTAGCCAAGCTCAGGTTACATTCAGATTGTGTTACAAGGTACAGTGATTCAGAAAATATATTTAGATATTTGTTTTGTGTTTCAAAATAAAATACAAAACTTACCTGCAATACTGTACTTACTACAATTTCGGAATTGAAAGATCAACGGTGGAGTCAAAAGGAAAAAATCCCAGAGATCTTTATCCGAAGAATCTTTTACTAGTTCATTGAATGAACAATAGTGAAGTGAAACTGCAAGTTCCTTCACGATCCAAAATTCATCTTTGGACTGAACCAATCCAAAGTTGAAAATGAACAGCGTCAAAATTAATGAAACTTGGATGAAAGTCATGACAGACTAGTATAAAATTAAGGAAATGCACATCCAATTTATACCCTCAACCTTGTTGTCATTAATTCAAAATTTCAAATCCTTGACCATTATTAAGTGGATTGAACATTGTTTATTTCAAATTGAAATTCACAGCTGACCACACGACGGTAAGGTCAACTGCTGAATGTGCAATTGTCCATGTCCACAGAAACCATTTACCATTCATTTGACAAAAAATGGATGGAATGAACAGTTTGGTGAATTAATGAAAGACCAGAAATTGATGGTTTTTCATCCATTCATCACAAACAAAATCCATCTTGAAAAAAGAAAACATTAGAATGAGATGACTCCAAAACTCTGAATTGGATTCATGCCCTTCTATCATTGACAGCTGGTCTAATGAATAAAATTAAATTGTAATGCAGCTTCAACACGAGAAGTTGGACTCGCATTCATGAAAAATTTAGATAATCTATATGGTAGTTTTTTCGTTAGGGTCAAAAGGCCAAACTCTGAATTTTAATGATAAACACGATCTATAACTTTGGAACGGCTGCCAAACAGCTCAACCAAAGTGCAATTAGGACTTAGTGCTAATTAGGTCACGGAAACCATGAAAACACTGCAATAAGCGATAACATGAACTCCAAAATTGCAAGGGTTTCACTCTTTATCTATACGGCACGCGCCTAGAATAAAAATAAAATATACATATTTTTAATAAAAAGTAGTACACATGGAAGTCATCTGGACAGAGGAGAAAACAGTCTACAGATTTTCTCGCTCTCTAAGTCACAATGGATGAACCTTTATCATGACAAAATGACAGACGCTCAACGAACAAGTTGATCGCCTGACCTTTTTTCAGTATACACATTAAAATTAAACATTTTTTTATTGTATCGACTTGATAAATCAGAACCCCAGGAAAAACTGAGACAAGTCGATCTGCAAGGTCAATTTGACAATATCAAGTGTGGCCCAAACTTCACGGCCCATGTCAAACCAGCCACTTCATGACAACTGAGATGCATTCAAACTCCAATTTGAATGCATGCCACTTATCATAAGGAGGCTAAAATAGAATGTATTAGATATTACAGTAATTTATAACCTAAATAAGTTACGAGTTCTCATCGAGAAGGTCAGTAATGAAAGAAAAACATTTTTTATTCATTTTCTCAAACATTCACTGATAAAACGGAGTCTAAATAAGAACCTTTATTTCCACTTACTTATCAGATCAGACATGAAGAAGATGCATTCAATTACACTTGAATGTGTGCTCTTCAGTCACCTACAACAAGCAAATAATACTTATCAATATTAACAAAAAATATATGTAAGTACGAAATTGACAGTATCAGCCTCACAGTCCCACTAAATCTCACTACAAAAAATATATAGATAAATTAAAATAAAATGTTCGAGATGCGGACAAGCCTGGCAAACCTATCACTTCAAGGAGAAGCCTTGCAATTTCCACATTGCAAGGCTTCAACTGCAAGTATCTTTATAAAATAAAATAACTCACTACAATTCTATCCTTCCCTTTGACTGAAACAAATGCATATGAAATCAATCCTAAAAGATAATTATATTGGAACTTGTCTTCAAGTCTTTAAATCATGTCTAAAAACCATGAAGAGCAGCAAACGCTCAATAACTAAATTGACCTTTTGGTTCCTCTCAAACAAAAGGACAAATTACACTATCATCTAAACTAGAAATTCCATAGGATTGAAAGTTTAGATCTAAAACACATTTTTCACTCAATTAGAGAAGAACTCCTTCTTGAAACAAACCACATGCCTCGACTAAAATAAGTCGATACAAAGCACCCTCACTACTGAAGATCGAGTAAAATAATTACGATTCAATTTAAATTATGATACTTGTACTAAAAAATTGAAATTAACAAACCTACTGTCAAGTTAATTTCAATTAAAACGAACACAATTTCTGACGTTCACCCCAACTCCAAAAATACATTGTCAAACAACTTTCGTTTTGATATTAACCCTTTTAACATTACAAGTTGTATAATATGTCAATTTAAAAATTATAAAATTAAGATATGAATTCGAGTCCACCATCAAGAATGCATGCGACTCTAAAAAATTCACTTTATAAATAATTGAAACAACAAGAAATTAAATGTATATCATTTCACAGATGCTGTAATTCACCACGTAAATGAATTTACATTTACATTTCCACTCTTTAAAAAAAAGGGGATTTTGGTAGTACACATTGCTCTTCACCCAATCAAATGATTAATTGGGCAAAGATTAAAAAATATAAATAGGATTGAAATATCCACCTATTCCAAGTCAATTACAACCACTAATAAAATTTAGAACACCACTGTAATATAAGACTCGCATTCTACCAAATTTAACTGAAAATTTATTATAAAACACGATATATCTCTAAAAAATATTTCATGTTATTTGAATTTGAATTTTGTCGTGTCAAGTTTTTCACTTTACAAAATGATGTTTCAAAACAGGCACAATTGCCAGAATTCCAAAAATTAGATACCCAATGACTAATCAACTATAAAAGTCACACAGTTTCTGGACTAACGAACTCTCATTAATATACTATTCAGTCCACCATCTACTCAACTTTAAGATTAAACCAGAAGCCACCAACGGATTCAATCCATGGCTTGCTCAAAATATGTCTTGCTCTATCAATCAAGCAGCCACCACAACACCTGCAAAATTGATTCCATCCTTGTCATTGCTCTCTTGACACAAGGTCACGAAGCACTCGATAAAAAAAAAAGAAGAGACAGTCAGCCACCGCAGGACATGCTTGGCATCAGCATCATGTCACTCAAATTGGCTCCTCCCTTTTTGACTCAGTTGGAGAAGACCTTACACCACACAGAAGAAAGAAAATTGCAGCTGGCCGAGGATCTCATCATCACGTAGGATCACTCAAAACAGTGCTCTTCTCAATCTCCATGATATTTGATAATCGGGTTGATTACAAATTTATCTAAGATAAGGAAATCTTAAAAAATCATTGGAGAATCTGAAGTTTGGTATTCGCTGCTCCACACGGCATTCGACAAGAAAACACATATTTTTTAACCAACAAAACATCTACAAACAAACTTATGTAAACATTCAATAAGCAATTATCAGAACTTAAGGTATTGATTTTCAGTGAACTCACAATTAGTTCACGCCCGGGACTATGTCAAGTATTGAGTTAATGAGTTTTCCTTGTCCTATAAAATTATATGACTAACATTGTAAAATAAGTTAATGAGTGCACCTCAATTAACGTATATCCAAGTTATGAGTAATGCAAGCAACAATTGGCTACACATAACAAATCCTGTGTGAAGCTCCTTGAGCTCACACAATCCTTTCCTTTTTTTACAACCAAACCTATCTAATGTACAACAACCACATACAATCATCCACTTGTATAAAATCTCAATGAACAGAATAAACTACAGCTCTTTTTGTAACAACACTCTGCCTGATAGCTGTTGGTGCTTTGGTCTCTCGATCAGAAAGCTAATGCATAAATTGCTCACTTATTTATCTACAATATTCATGTGACCTACGGTCACAATCTGGAGAAAATATGTCCAAAGGAGAAAGCTGTATTTAAGAGACAAAAGAGGGTTATTTTTTTGGCTCTTGGA
>JAQHQX010000708.1:0-11363 GCA_034694425.1 Arrhopalites sp. Gr-Col-00791 | reverse complement strand
AACTCTATGATTTTAATAGTATTGAATATATTGAAACTTTCAATACTTTCAATCGATATTTATTGAAACTCAATTCATTCAATCAATGCTATTGTTTCAAACAAAATTCAATACTGTATTGAATTACTGATTTATTCAATACAATAATATGATCTCTAATATATTCTCTTTTATTGTAATTAATTTCATTATACATTAATTGTACATTTGGTAACAAGGTGCGATATTTCATGCGAATACGAACGAGATACAAAAAAATAAAACACAAATTATTTAAATAGCCGATACAATTGTGGGGAAAAAGAGAAAGAAAATTATTAATTGTGTTGATTTTCTGTATGCAGCAAGTATTTTTTGCTTCAATACATTTTGATTGAGCCTACCGAGTAGCTTCCATTTAGGACAGAATTCTGGATTACAATTATAATTTTGAATCATCGATGACTTGAACTAGTTTTTATTAAATGAGTGAATTCCAATGAAATTCATAGAAGCAAAAGCGTTTATTGAATAGAATATTGAAAGTGTGTTGAACCTCAACCAAATTAAATGAAATAAAATTCTGAACCATCAATTTCATTTTGGTTCCAAATTGACTTGAATATAAAAATACTTTGTTTGATTCTTCTGTCCTGAAAGTGTCAGTCTTGAGCTCAAAATTGAAATTAATGGGATTGTGAAATTCCAAATTAAATCGATTTGCTTTGGAATTTTCAATTCTGAGAAATTTCTAGTTTCTAGAAACCTCCAAAGAATAATTTCAAGATATTTTAATTTTATTTTGATTGACAGTCAACTAGTTTAGTTTAAACCAAATCAAATTATACCACGAAAACGGCAGTCAACTTTGAGCTCGATTCTTAATTTGGGTTTGATAATTTCAAATTTAAACGCCCATCAAATCAATATTTTAGTTCCAAATTGACTTGAATATAAAATATTTTGTTTGATTCTTTTGTCCTGAAAGTGTCAGTCTTGAGCTCAAAATTGAAATTAATGGGATTGTGAAATTCCAAATTAAATCGATTTGCTTTGGAATTTTCAATTCTGAAAATTTTTTAGTCTCCAGAAACCTCCAAAGAATAATTTCAAGACATTTTCATCTTATTTTGATTGACAGTCAACTAGTTTAGTTTAAACCAAATCAAATTATACCACGAAAAGGGCAGTCAACTCTGAACTCGATTCTTAATTTGGGTTTGATAATTTCATATTTAAACGGCCATCAAACCATTATTTTTTAGTTTCAGCAAAACATTCTACCTCGAAAGAGCTCCAATATAAAATCAAAAACTTTTCCATTTTATTTTCATTTCGAAATTCAAGCCCAAAATCGAGTTTGACAAAAGTTGACTTAATTATAATTTCATTTTAACTCTGATTTTTTACTAGATTCTGAAAGAATTTAGAATTTGGAAACATGAATCGAATCATTTTGATTTTTTTGGGGCTGTGTCTCATCGGAGTGGTGAGGGCGTCGCTAAAGGACACCGACTTGCCTGATGAGGATCAGTCCGAGTTGGAAAAGCCAGAAATCGACAAGGAAGAAGTTATCGATGAGGTAAAATTCACTTCAAATCTCTCTCGAGGCTATGGTGAGATTTAAAATTCGTCAACAACGTCACTCTTCAGTCTTTTTCATTTCAGACAAATATTTAAATGCAATTGCAAAAATGTTTGATTGTAGGAAATTGAACCAGAAGATACGTGGACAAAAGCTGGCTCAAAATGTCGCCGAAAATGTCGCAAAGGCAAAGTTTGTCGCAGAATGTGTACAAACAAATGTATAAAAAGGTGGGCAAATGGTGAAACAGGAGACGCAGATGCAACATGTCTATTACCATGTCCAACAGCCGCAGCACCAAATGCAAAATGTCAATTACCATGTCCACCAGAGGATGCAGCACCAGATCCAGATGCACCAGCAACTGGAGCTGAACCAGATGCAACATGTCTATTACCATGTCCACAAGGCTCAGGAGCAGCACCAGGTGCAAAATGTCAATTACCATGTCCACCAGACTAAGCAGCACCAGATGCAGCAAAAGGAATTGAACCAGATGAAGAACCAATAAGTGGATGAAGCATTTCATCTGATGGTTCCTAATTTCAAAGCTTAAAACAACTTGAACCTTAAATTTCCTATTTCGCAACTTTTGACAATTTCTATTATTACACTAGAAAATTAATTACAATTAAGACGGCTTAATAATTTAATAATTATTTGTATCATATTGAATTCAAACTTGATTGAGAGAAGTTGGTTAACCAAATGGTAGACCATCAAATGAAACATGAAAATGAAAAACTCAAATTTTCAAATTAATTTTGAAAATATTGTCAAAAATGCAGAATATTTTGATCGTCTAAAAATTTGAATATGAAAAATAAAATTTAGTGCAAGAAAATATTTTGATAATTTATTGACTCAATATCTTTATACTTGGTAAAAATATACTTTTTTACTATCCCATGACCGCTATATCCCGAAATTTCAATATTTGATAACCAAGTTGTAATTATTATTGAAATAAGAGTATCTGTAGGCTGCTACGCAGCCAAATGAATGAATATTTTAAACGATTTAGAATTATTTGTGGTCAGTGTTTCGGCGTTATTGGTGGCTATCGTTTAAAAAAGGTGATATTAATTTGGAGAAATTAGTTGACCAACATTCACTCGATGTACTTTTTCCTCCTCTCCGATGAGAGGGACAAAAAATTTTGAAACTGTAGGTAATCCTCCGATCATGCCCAATTATTTGTGAGCACTCTAGATAAGTTTCTATATTTTCGCATGTTGTTAAATTTTTATATTTCATCATTAAGAATACATCTATATAATTTGGTCGCACTTGTTTCAAAAATCGTGAGACACGGGCTCTAATACATACCGAAAGGTTCATTTGGACCTAAATAGACTAAAAATCACAATGGCTGCGGAAGGCAAAAATTTTTTCGCCTCGAAAAAAATGAAAAACTAAAATTTCATGGCCCAGGTCAATGACCTCCTGGATATACCTATAGCTACTCCGATATACCTATACCGGTTCGGATATACCTATAGCGGTTCGGATATATCTATAGTGTCCCGGATATACCTATAAACTGATTTTTTTTATATTATTACCTACTACCGGAAATAATAATATAATATCGATTAACGGTATGAATAATGCTAAACAAAATCACTAAAAAACGAGAATTGCCAAACTTGGCGTCAGCCAAGTTTGTGCATTCTCGTAATTGGTTTTGACCCCTAAATAATTGGTTTGAGCCCTGAATAATTGGTTTTGACCCCTAAATAATTGGTTTGAGCCCTAAATAATTGGTTTGAGCCCTAAATAATTGGTTTGAATTATTTGCAACAATATACTATTACCTAGTAGGTAACAATATATTACTCTAATATATCGTTACATGTCGGTATGCATTAGAAGCCGCTGTACCTTGGTGACCCCACTATATAGGTGTTTTCATCATAATAGTTAATTAAACAAAGACACTGTTGCTCTTGCTTGCCCTGCGGGCGAGGGGAGCGAAGCGACACTTGTTCTATATCATGATTAATTGACACTTTA
The DNA here is from genome assembly GCA_034694425.1 of Arrhopalites sp. Gr-Col-00791. Classification (NCBI taxonomy): domain Eukaryota; kingdom Metazoa; phylum Arthropoda; class Collembola; order Symphypleona; family Arrhopalitidae; genus Arrhopalites; species Arrhopalites sp. Gr-Col-00791. The sequence continues at coordinate 7,783 of JAQHQX010000708.1, read as the reverse complement.
ATTATTGGGCTTACTTGTCCACTACAGTGCACTGTAGTTGTTGGATTCTTGAATTCACAAGAATTACGTTATTCCTCACTAAACTTTGTTAGAATTTGCTTTTCTAACATCGCGGTCGGGAAGTAAGTGAAAATACTACTTGATATCGTCGCTTTCGAAAAACCCAAATACCCATTTGACCCAAAACCCAAAAAACCCATATTACCCATTTGGGTATCAAAAACAAAAAACCCAGGGTTTTTGCCATCCTTGTTTTTAATAAGGATACAAATTTCTATTTGTTTTTCATATTCGAGACTGTTGTTGTTGTTTATTCGTCGGCTAGAAAATATTCATATTTTCCAAAAAGTGTCAGTGTCGCTTTTTTAAATATTGGTTTGGATAAACATGTCGATTGAATAAATATTTGAATGATTAAAGGATGAATTGTCGAGACGGTGATTAGTAGGTGATGATTCGGTCTTACTGATAACGTGTCACAAAAGTTGGCATTTCCTAGATCGTTTCCATTGAGGAGCATTTTATACTTATTCAGCTTTACAATTAGCTCACATATTTTTTCTGATAGATCCATCTACAATGTTTCTGGTGTTGCGATGAACGACTTTGTGTGTATCAGCATTTTCGGTAAAACAACTTGGAATTATTTTCCTAACTAACCTTTTAAATTATCGAACATAAACAAACAGATACCCAACTACTATGCTCAGCTTTTGTCTCCACCTTTCTAACAGTTGCCAACTGCCTGTTGTTGTTATTACAAGTGAAGTACAACAAAATATAAATTCAAAGACTACAGGGAGGGTAGTTGTTACAAAATAAATATATATGACACTACTACCAGACTATGATAAATAATTAATTTCATTTTGCCCCAAATTTACATTCAAGTATTGGCGGGTTAAGTCATTCATTTTTACAAGCCCAAATCAAAATAATGTAGTAATTAAAAAAAATCAAATTAAATGGCAAGTATTTCTTGTCCTTTGAAAAATCATACTTTGGTAAAATGATACTCCATTGCTTAATTTGTGTGATATTGAGTAATTTTTGAGTCAAAATGAGTCATTTTATTGTCAAAAAAAGATTTTCCCATAATGGACCCCTCGTAGTCAAAACAAAAATGTGTAAAGGCCTATTTTGACCACTTTCAAAATTAAAAATAACATAAATTTTGAACATATTTGGTTGTATCTGTGTTTATTTCAACTTTTAAAATAAAAATGGTCAAAAGATATTATCCAAAATGTATCTTCCCTTTAAGCATTCTACCATGTAGAAAGTCGGACATATTCATTTCCATTCAAGCTAAGTGAATTATTATTGCTGGCTATGCCCAGCAAGGGTTGACGGGCCTCCACCCATTATGCTTACAATCAACTCAAATAATCGAATACCAGTTATCTGTATGGGTGGATCTCTAATCCACACTTTTAAGAAAAGGCGTGGTAACAATTTTGAGCAAACAAATTACACTAATGACTAATGCGCTATAAAATTTCACTAGCAGACACGCCACCAGATCTTTCCATGATCAATAAAAAAGAATGCCACTAGACGACTGGAAAAACCTGCCGTCTGACGAATCGATTTATTTAGCTACGTCAAAGTCGAATTACATCCTTCCACTATTGTAAAACAAACTGTATTCAATTGGACTCGAAAAATTTTACGAAAGAATTGATTTGATCTGGTAACTAACACTAAATACAGCCTTAATACATAAAGGCAATTTGTTAATGTACAAAAAGGGCCAACTCGTAGGATCTCCATTTGATAATCCCTCCTACAAGCGGCCTTTTGGTAGAGAGTCCTATTCAGTAAAAATAATTTGTAAAAGAGCAACATCTCGTGAAAATATTCCTCCCAAATACTGCAAGTGGTAATAGCTGGAGGCAAAAAAATAAACGTGCAGTTTTCAGATCGAAGTCAAACAAGGAACGGTTCTGTCCTACACAATTTCGGACGACATTTTGTAAATAAAAAGTTTAGATTGGTTCAACTTCGTCGCCAAGGGCATGAATCTTAATTTCCACTTAACGTCCACACGAAATTTTATGATCCTATTTGTAGATTTCTCTCTCACGTTTCCGAAGTTTCATCAAGATGGTGACTTCAATCTGACACTTTGAAACAATTTTTTTTAGATATTTCAATGTCAACCGCTTCATATGGAAAACTGAACCACTGAATATCATTCTCTTCACGTCCTCGGCCATCAATCGAAATTCTCGATAAACGCTTTCTTCCTTTTGAATATTTTAAAAATGGAACTAAATATTGTGGTAACGTTAATGTGGGACAAAATGTTTATTTCAATATTTCATATGTCATGTTCTGATTTGCAGGGTTGGCATTTCCTCCTAACTATTTGATAACAAGAAGTAGTGAATCTATTTGTCATTCAAAATGCCTCCTCTGAAAATTGACAGGGTGACACAAGTGTTGCTCGTGAATTTTGGTCGGCTCTGTGGAATGCTCCCTCTTGACCTAAACAGACCTATTAATAATAAGAACGTTTTTAGGACAAGCAGAAAAATTTTGAATTATTTTTTAAAATTGTACAGTGTATCATGTCTACTCTTGTCAGCCTTCCAGGCAATCGACACATACCCCTCTATCCACTACTATTTCAACTTGAACAATATCACGGTTGCTTCAGTCACTTCAGATCCGGTAGCTATGAGCTTGCACAAAAATGTCCTTAAAATCAGCATATTCATCAACATCTTCATTCCTGCTGTGGCCTGGCGATCGATCGCTCTGTTTAAATTTAAGGCAGCTAAAAAGCTACTTTTCGAATCGAACAGACTTTTGACAAAATTTGAATTTGGATTTGGTCAAACCACCATTACGTCCAAAAGTAAAACTTTGGCCGCATTAACCAATTTTCAATGCATATACACGATTATTTCAATATTACTCGTGCTCTTTCAGTGCGTCATCGGATTTGTCTTTACCATCTCGTATAGACAAATGGAGAATAGTGTGGAGGTCATGAAATTGACCGGCTTTTGGGGTCCACGTCATGGGCATCTTGCGGTGACGATTTTGAACTTGTTGGCTCGGTCTTACAGTATCCTCTTCATGATAATAATAGGATTGGGTCTAGTGCGATGTCATGAACTCTTATGCTGTCACCTGACCGAATGTTTCCGACAATCGATGAAGTTTTATATAGGACAAGATTCAAGGAATAATCTGAAACCTGGTCCGATAACAAGGCAAAGGGAACAAATTGTCGTGGTAGACATCGAGATGATCGAAAATGATTCAAAAGGACAGTTACGAAAATATGTATCGGACGTTTCCAAAGAGTTTGGAATATTAAGGAATGAAATGTTTGATGAGTATTCAAAATTAGCTGGTATGATTGCATTTGTTTTAATCGCAAACTTGAGTCTCGGTCTGTTCGGATTTGTGACGACACTAGCAGCTTACGATGGTTTCAGAGGGACTCCAGCGTTTCTTGCGTTTGCTTGGCAGGTTTTTATCATCGTTTTTGTTAGTCATTTTGGAAACCAATGCTCAGAGGAGGTGAGGATTTTAATTGCGTTAGATACTTCACATGTTAATTGAAATTTGATTTCTAAAAATATTTTGTAAATATTTTAATTGGGGTCTGTGAATTAAGATTTTTCGGAATGGACAGAAGTTGGAAACCCTTGTCAGAAGTACAGACTGGAACTGCAAGGGCAGTGACTGGAAGGAGGAGTTTCAGTGTCTCAAGGAAGTTTCTTTGTGGATCGCCAATTGGAAGTAGAAATTTTCTTCTTGGAATTTGTTCGAAATTGACCACTCCTTAATCCCCAAGGTAGTTGTACAAATCAGATCGCGTCGATTAATTGAGAGGTTTCAAAACTGTTAAACCTCGAGTAGGTATTATGTTATTTGAATCCATACGACATTTGCCAGGTTACAGGAAAAATCAGGAATGTCTATATTCTAGTACTACTATATGGTGTATAACCAATTTTTCCGACAAAACTTTCAGAAACTCGTGAAAATTTTGTGAAAAATTGTTTAAAGATTTTGAATTTTAGTGGTGGCTAAAATATAGCAGCAATTAATTTGTTATGGAGAATGACGGAATAGCAGATGTCAGTCGAATTTAAAGTTGTCTGATGAATTTTTCGGAATAATTTTGTAGGTGGCGACGATGGTGACGACTTACTTCATAGTTATGCTGCAGTTACAGTTGACTACAGTTGACTGAGAAATCATCAACCTGACCATCACTTGGTACAACAATCGACTAGTTTTGTAACTTTTTCATGGCTGTTGGCTTTGAGCTTGGAAATCGAATTGTCACTTTATGCGTAACCCTGATCAGCTTGAGCCATAATTTCATTGTCAATATCAATCGTCTAGTTTCGTCTACATGTAAGTTAGGAAATGTGTCTTAAACTTAGAATTAATTGCACTATATAAGAGCTATATGGGTAGCTGTAGATATAATTTTGATTGATGTTACTAAATTGATATGCAATTACGCACAAACTATTAATTAGTAAACACATTGTGCAGTGCTGCGAACAGGAATTCGTGAGACAGGATTCTGTCTAACCCGTCCCATCCAATCGAGATACACATAATTTTGCTGAGTTGGCGCATGATATCCCGACCTCGTCTTGTCGAGACTGGGGTAGGACAGCCAAATACTCTTTCTTTTGGAGCTCAAGAAAACTCTTTCTGAATATTGGATGCCGTGTTCTAGTTAGGATTACTAGTATTGTATTTTTGTCATGTACTTCATTTCATTTAACCTTTTTTGTGACAACAATGTCGTCATTGCCGGAAAATCGCGTTAAAGGCGAAAGATGATGTATTTTGAGTTCTTTAAAGAAAGTGAAACCGCAGGACTTGTTGGCAAACACAATAGAAAAATGTTATTGAATTAAACTTATTTAGAATAAATTATTGTCGTTTCGTAACATTTTGAATCTTGGAATTTTAAATAAGTTATTAATTAATACTTTGAATACTGAAAGTACAAGAGCTTGAAGCAAACGGATGACATCACCCTTTTCAAATGCTTTGAGCGATTTATGTACCTTCATTGCCTGATTAAAAGTTATCTTTGAGTGTTTTTCACGAGATTACGAATTTTTGTTTATATGGAACGAGAAAATTGTATCTATTTTATCTTGACTTACCTGATGTTTATTACGATCACTGAACCAGTTTCATGAAAAAACGCAATTTATGTGAAAACAAAAACATTGAGATCATTAAAACGAAACAAAGTAATGGGGACTCTTCAGCAACTTCATTTGGTCATCTTTTAGTGTAAATAAAACCTTTGAAAAGTACTCCGAGTTGGTTGGGATAAGATGATTCAGTTTCAAAAATTCAATGAAGTCAATTGATGAACCTGTAATAGGTCATAGAAATTGAATGACAGCAAAAGTCAGTGGACTCTGAGAAACCTCCCACATCAAAACTAGCTACGCATATTTGGGCTTTCGAAAAAATTTGAAAGTTGAATTTGCGTATTTTCACATGGTTGGTTCACCCTGGACAATAACTTGCGAATTTGTTCACTAATTAAGTTATGACGCACCTCATTTTGACATTTTTCAGTTGTCAGTCAACAGAACGTGCAAAATATTTGGATACGAATACTCTTTTGGAATGTCAATATTTCCCATGTGAACTCTTTTTTCTTGAATCTGGCTCACTGTCGTGACAGTCGATTAAATCAAATAAATTTTCTGGCAATTGTCCTGCCTCAGAATCATCAAATTAATATGGAGTTGGCGATGGATGTATTCCTCCTTTTAAAACAGGCTGCACATTTTAAAATATTGTCTTCCAAATTATTCAGGGCATTTTGTAGCTACCATCGGTAAGTAATTTGACAATTTCCTTATATTTTACTTTTGATAGTTGTAGTGAATTATAACTGTTTGAAAATATTTTGACTACCCCATTTGTATCGTTACAAAATTGTATATAAAAAAGTGACCATGGAGCAATTGACCACTTGATCATACTATGCATAATTGCACTCTGTGATTCCAAATATTCCAAAATATCTAAAGAAAAACACCGATGCGACCCGTGGTTGGCTTTAAAGTTTGAATTTTTTCCCCACGCGCTATCGGAATCCTTGCGAGCGAGCACTATTCAAATATCTAAGATTTCGCTTTTTTATTGGAATAGTTTACTATCTCATCTTATTCATAAAAGTGAACTTCAGCAAATTAATGAAAAAATTAAAAGCAGCTATATGGTGGCTCAGTTGTTCTCAAAAGGAATTTTTTGACACAAATTTTTTGTTCGATGAAAAAATATTGCGGTATAATCTTTTTTGTTGGTCTAACAAGTTAACCTCACGGACTGTCCCGCGAGAATCCAACTGAGACTATTAAAAATAAATTCTGCATTAATTTAAAAATTTGTTGAGGGCAAAACTAGCGGCATATAATTTTTTGTTTGACCCAGGGAGGTCAAACAAGATTGTCAAAATTTACAATACCGTATTTCTTCAAATTAACGCCTACCCCAAATTAACGCCCAGGGTTTAGTCCCATTTATAAACATGAGCGTACAAGGCGAAAATTTTTTTTTTCGAAAGATCGCCTAGGCGTTAATTCGAAGAAATACGGTATTCCCATTGGAATTGCTAAACTTCGACGCCGATTGAGTTTCATTTAAAATGTTCTCTATACGAACGTATTTTTTTAATATAACATTGTAGTAAAATGTAATAAGAAAACTAAATCGGCGTCGAAGTTTAGCAATTCCAATGGGAATATTGTAAATTTTGTCAATCTTGTTTGACCTCCCTGGGTCAAACAAAAAATTATATGTCTCTAGTTTTGCCCTCAAAAATTCTTTAAATTAATGCAGAATTAATGTTTAATAGTCTCAGTTCGATTCTCGCGGGACAGTCCGTGAGGTTTACTTGTAAGTACAAGCATTAATTTGCCTAAAAGTATTTAAAACCTTTGTTTAGGTATGTTTAGTTATTACCCTGCTGGCAAGTGGAGCGAAGCGACATTTGTTTTGTGAATTCTTTGTTTCGTTCTTTCATTTCTGCTGTTTCTATTTACGAAAAGAATTAATTTTTACTAAGGTTTGTGGTGATGCGGCTTAGGGTGACCCAATATGAGAAAAAAAATTTAGACTTACGGACTGTAAACATGTGTATTTATAAATTTTACCAGCCATCATTAATACAATTCTAAGAGGAAACATCGAAGGTGTCTCCATATGGTTGATTACTCCACCCACACATAATGATGCACACAGTTTACTTAATCACAACGCATTTTCTTTTCATAGTATGGTTACTACTCAACTCAAGAAGATGGCTTTCCGTGATGACGATAATTTTGATTTACGTACACAACGAAGAACTCATGACATTCAAACTGGAAAAATCTACGATCCTGTTCCACAAGCAAAAATTGAAGAATATCTCGCTCGTGGCCTCTGGCAAAACGTTTCTGAACCAGTTCAATCCTTCTCCGGTCGCACAGAAATCCTTGAAAAAATTCATGAAGCAGTCAGGTCAGCAGGTCTCACTGTCATCTCACAGCTTCAAGTCATCAGTGGACTTGGGGGTATCGGCAAGACAGAATCAGCTCGAATGTACATAAAAAAGTACGGGAAATGGTACCATCATGTTGTCTGGATAGATGCAGACTCTGAACTCAAACTTCGATCCAATTTTTATCAGTTTGCAGTTGAGCAATTGGGCATCTCTCTGATCAATTACAACAACCAACAGAAAGAGCATTCAAAAATTGTTATAGAATCGTACAATAAACTGTGT
>JAQHQX010000707.1:0-11366 GCA_034694425.1 Arrhopalites sp. Gr-Col-00791 | reverse complement strand
TAGAAATTTTCATGTAGGTTCGTGTTTTCGGTTTCATCTAACCTAACTCGCTTCGCTTGCTACTTCCATGAAGTTAGTCTCACCATAACTGACGCCACATACCAGAATTTTTTATGTACTATGAAGTTCATAAAATATCCGCTAGATGTTCCCTACGGTAAGTCAGTAGTTCCGCCATCTTCCGGTAGGTTGCGCTGTGGTTCACATTTATACTGCGGTTTTTATTTTTTACCGCGGTTAGTAGTTTTGACTTCTATATTGTATTTTTTTACTGCTGCTAAGATTTATATCCCATTCAAAAATTCATAAAAAACAATACTCTGTACAAAGCTCAAAAAATTGTAATCAGGGTCCTTTGTCGTTAATTTCAATTATGAGCAAAGTAAATGCAAAAAACTGTGATCCACTTACAAGGAGGGATTTGTCTGTAAATAAAAAGATCAACTTTAGTTCATGACTCCATGAAACCAACATTTTAATTCTTTGACAATACCTCCAGCTTTTTGATAGAAGCTTGATTTGGGATCCTTTGTTGCTTTAATCTCCTGTAGGTAGGCGTCAATGAAATCTCTTGGGTTCCCATCTTCCAATTCATGTTTCTTGTGGTCATCTATTGCCTCTTGACAAATTCCTCTCATGCCATCAACCAAATTCATCAATCTGTCCCATCCTGATAATTTTGGTGCTAATTTTGCCAAACTTGGTAAAATCAACGCTGGAGAGTTTGCCAAATCTTCAGCTAGTCTATCATATAAAATGATACATTTAATTCAATTTCATGTCCTCATGTCAATTGTGTGAAACCATAATTAACTAGTTGATTAATTTCTAAAGGAATTTATTTGTAATTTTCAAATTACTTTGTATTCTGATCCAAAATATGCCGAAGTTTTGGATCCGAATGGCTGTATCTTTTTCCGGCTAATAATATCAATGATCAACCTTCAAATTAAATTTGATTCAGAGTGATTAAAACTTCTTAATGATGAAAATAACTCACAGAGAATCATCCAAAGTGAGTTGAGGACAGCCATACTGAATTGTTGAAGAACCGCAATATCTTTCCCCTCATTGGATTTGAGCCACTCCAGATATTCGTTTACTTCCTGCATATAAATTCAAATTTTTGTCATAATTTTTACCACCAATTTAGTTTCATACAAATTCAAATTATTTTTTTAAATTGTGTTGAAAAAATTGACGCACCTCGACGATGATGTTCTCCATCGACATTTTTGCGAATCCAAAATCTCTACAAAATTTGTTCAGTGCTTTAATTGACTAAACTAGATTCAAGAATCTGCGTCACTTGGAAAAGTCTCAACTTAAAAAAATTAACACCTCAATGTCCTCATTGTAAATCGTCTTTGAGCACTCCATTCCTGACCATCCGATGCAATGATTCCTGTACTCAATTAAATATTTAACTATAATCATCTTCTATATAAATTTATCAGTTCAAGGTAATAATTGATCTAACCATGTTTCCCGCCAGCAATGATGGTAAACGCCTCATGATCTGGGCGACCAGATAAGTTTTGTTCGTTAAACGCTTCTCTAATCCATTGTGGGTCAGACAACATGATGACTCTAATTAAAAACGGGTGTTCCTATAGTCCAGGTCGCTGCATGCCCCTGTCAATTATGTAAAACTCAAGTATTTAAGAAGCGGATCAAAGAGCCACCTAAAGGAAAATGGTGTAACTACTAAATTACAGTGGGAAACAGTGCTGATATCGAATGGAATTTTTTATGAACTTCATAGTACAAAGACACTTTCTGTAGGTGGCGCTTTGATTCACTTCTTAAATATCTGAGTATTAATTGACATTGGCATAGCCACGTGGATTTTATAAACACCCTTAAAAACGATTTAATTAATCTTCAAGTTCTCAAAACCATGTTTTCATTCATTACTTATGATCTCTATAAAATATACGTAGTGAGCCTTCGCAAAAATCCTCCCATGAGTAATCAATAATATTTGAGTAGAAATACGTAGTGCTAGCGCATTAATTCTAATTTCCATTGTACATGTAGACTACTCACGTCGAATCTAGCGATTAGAATGAAATTATGGTATATTTTTTACGAACCTCTGAAGTCCCATTTTAAATGAGGAAATTTTTCCATATTTATAACCCCACTCGTCACATTTTTTATGGGGGAATATCCCAAGCTCCACTATATTTCCAAGTAATGGCCAGCTCCATGGTCCTTTTTTGTTCAATTGAATGAATTAGAGTACAATTTGTATATTTAAAATTAGGACAAATGTAAATATTTTAATTTTGTTCTTTACCTGGTGGAAGTTTCGTATTTTTATTTTTATCTTTAAATAAAAATACAAAAATCGCTCCCAGTGCAGCTGCTATCAGAATCACACTTAATGAAATCATCTCTTAAAATTCAATTATTTATTTTTTGAATATCAATAAATATTTTATATTTTACAGATTTTCGTGAAAAATATAAGAGCAACTAAAATGTTTCAAAGTTTTGCAAACTGAAACTCTACAACGAATGACAACTGGACCTTGACTGACAAAATTAAACTAATCAAACTGATAAATATTAATTTATAAAGGTGACTGCATATAGCCGTCAGGAAGAAGCAACCCAAAAGTCTGCGTGTGTACTAAAGCAAAATACGAAACATGATGAAATAATGAATGTACATTAGTTCACAAGCACACACATCGAGTGGAGTGGGTGGACGGGGATAGAAATTGTTGACTCTTCACACAATTTCCACAAGGTCATTTCTGTCCGACGAAAAAATCCATGTCTGGTCCCTTTTGCTTTGAAATCCTTTTTTATTATACTCGACAGTGGAAACTATTGTACAAATGCCAATTCTGCATTGAATTTCGTCATTTAAACATAATAAATTGCATAACAAGTTAAAATATGGACTCTGTACTATGGACACATGTCCCTACATAAATTCCTATTTTTATCAGCGAACCCGCTTTATTGCAACGGTCTCAGATCCTCTTGCTTTCAGGATATGGACGAATGTGAATGACGTGAATGATGGCATTGAATGAATTTTAGTACGACCCTCGCTTTAGAATATCGAATTGACTTTTTCTGAACATGTCTAGAAAATCTCAAGTCACCCTGTTTTCACAAAAAGTGGAGAACCCTTTAGACACTCTTCATGTTGGTTATTATATTTAAGGACATCTGCTCATATTGACGAAGATGGTTAATCATTTTAATTGACTACAACCCTACTTTGTTAAGGGCTAATCGCATTACTCATAAAGCGAGATTTTCCTGTCTTGGGGCCAAGGGAAAAGATATAATAAAGAACTTTTCAGAATTTTATTTCTTTAAAGGATTCGAGGATCACAGGAGAAACATGGGACTGCTACTTGACCTAAGTTTGACACACAGACAGCTAAAATACTAATCTAATGAGCTTCGCTGCTAAAAATGCACTTTGTCGTGTCCAGTAATTCATCATAACTAAACCTGTCACTCGTCATAACACTTGCATTTACATCCGGTATGTTCTATTTGAATATATGCAGTTGACACTTCTCTGAGAATCCCCATGCTTCATCGTTTTACAGCCCCAAAATATCTTCATTTTTGTTACCACCAAAGGTTACCATTCATCTTACAGTGGTGGGCTTTATGATCCCACAAATTGCGACCACTGTTATAAAATTGCTCTCGTTTACAATAAAGCTGCCACTTGATTGCATTACTTCCTAATTGGGTGAATGCAATTCCTTTTTCTGGAATTTTCTAAAATTGAGTTGAGTACTGAGATAAAACAAAGGACAAGAAGAGTCCATTCACACAGAAATACTACAGCTGTAGTCTTGGTACGGCTTAATAGTAATTCAAAATGGCTTGACCCTTTTCACAGAGGAATCTTATAATTGAGAGCGTGGTCGTCAATTGTTTCTAAGGCTTCTCACGGATCGGATTTTCATCCGACAGCTATCGGATAGAATTTTTATCCGATCCTTGGCGACGGATCTAATGGTCCGGTCCTTCGCGATGGATCGGATTTATCTATCTTTGTGGCACTAAATAAATTCATACTTGCACTTAAATTTTGAACACTAAAAATTTTACTTGTGGTACTAAAAATACTCACTTTGGAACTAAATTCTTAATAATTAAGTAAAAGTATCGAACGCAGTGAGCAGTTAGAGAATACTCGAAAACAAATATTTTTAGTGCAAAAAAATAGTGCCACTTAATGAAAAATAGTACCGCGAAAATTACCACCCAATATTTAATATGATCACCCTTATTCTTGTCATCAGTTCTACTGGAGTATGACCGCTACGATTTGACTATTTTCATATATGAGAAGTGGGGTGCACATAAAAGTCAAACCTAAACGGTTTTATAAATGAAACATGTAAATGAACTTGAAATAATTGAATAGTTCTTTGGAAGAATTTCTTAATTTAAGCTTCAATGGACTTTCTATCCAGGTTGGTATAACTTTTTTTTATAGTTGACATAATTTGTCATTGTATTTTGGCCATTAGTGATTAGTTGATCTCAACATGTTCGCCTGTAGTCGTTAAGCTGAACAGAAAACCACAAAAATTGCATTAATACTTGGAAAAACTAGAGTAGAATTCTAAGAAAAATGAATTTCCATGAAATGAGAACCTGTTTGTTGTCTTTGTGAGTGTAATTGTTCTGTTCCTCATAGTCAATTTTGCAAATACAAATCAAGTTTTTTCACTTGCATGACCTGTTCTCGTGAAATATTTATACTTTATTCTTTGTCACCATCAAGTTTACTCTGATTGATCCTATTAAATTATTACAAGTTTAATACTAGCTGCTTTGCCATCATAGAAAAAATTTTCATATAAAATGTCACCCATCTCGACGTAAAATTATTCCAACTTCAAGCTCCAGTAAAGAAGGACATAATTATCTAAAAAAAAAGTTTTATTTTGTAAAATTCTTCAAATTCTATTTCGAAAATTAAAATGTATCAAGTGATTCTGTACTTGCTCCTTGGGACTGTGGCTATTACAGGTAATTTAGAACTTGAACTCTGCTGGTAGGATACGAAATATAAAAAAAAATCGAGTAAATTCACTATATCCGAAATTTTCATGTGAATTTCTCTGTATTCATGAAATAGAGAAATTATCAAATTCAGGGGTTGGTATTTTGAAATTCGGCATCCAAATTTTGGTTTTCCATCTCAAGTTTTCGAATAAGGACAAATTCAGAAGACTAATTTCCTTCTATTCCTATTTTATTTTGCCGACTTTATGCTAAAATTATAAATTTTTAAAAAAATTTCAAATTGAAATTAATTGAATTTTTTTAAATTTAATTTGAACAGCTGTAGCCACAGACAGTTCAAAGTTTGTCAGAATTGGAAAATTTGGAAGCAGAACAATTTTCGTCTCATCAGAGAATAAGGGGGTACGAAACTAATTTTTTTAAATATGGCAAAGTTGCCTTAAACTGAACTATTTTAAAATTTTAAAGTGGTAAAACATTTGAATTCATTTAATTTTGTTCACAGGTTAACTGGGGTATTGCTAAGGCCGCATGTGGGAGTAATGGCATGAAAATGGCTTCTATTTTGAGTAGTCAGGAAAATGATGCTGTTGGAAGTTATTTGTTGAAGAGAGCCAAAGCTGGAGATAGTGGTCAGTCATGAGTTGAAAAAATGAAATTCTTTTTAAAAAATCATGATCCATTTAATTACAACTCCAAATTCAAATACAATTTTTAAAGCCGTCAGGCGTTCTCTGAACTTGAAAACGAAAATTCTAAATAAAATTTAATTTGGAATATTTATGTTCCCTTAGTTACCAACGGTTGGATTGGACTTATTCCAGGATCACCAAGTTATTGGGTTGCTGGGGACAACCCAACAGGGTACAAAAATTGGTCTGGCTCAGCTCCAGCTTCAGATCAATGTATCTACATGAGTGCTAATAAAAAGTGGAGTGCAACAGGCTGCAGTAATGACTACACTATCGCTAGAGCTGTTTGTCAAAAAGTTGGTTGATTTCCAGTCAACAAAATATCGACTGCCATTTAGAATAACTAGCATTTAATACGATATTTTTTACAGTAGTGATCCACATGGACATTTTAAATATTTTTAAAATTTACAGTGAGACTTTTTTCCACCTTGTTTGTAAATAAAGAATTTTGATAAGAAATATGAACCGATTTGAAAAACACTTTTTACCAAGAGCACTCTGATCACTTTGTGTTTGGAAGGGTACGCCAAAGGTTACCATTCATTTTACAGTGGTGGGCCTTATTATCCTACAAATTGCGACCACTTTTATCCAGTTGCTTTCCTTTACAATAAAGCTGGCTAATTGAATTCATTACTTCTTCATTGGGTGAGTTCAATTCCCTTTTCTAGAATTTTCTAAAATTGAGTTGAGTACTGAGATAAAACAAAAGACTAGAAGAGTCCATTCACATATAAATGGCACAGCTGTAGTCTTGGCGCGGCTTAATAGGAATTCAAAATGGCTTGACCCTTTTCACAAAGGAATCTTATAAATGAGGGCGTCTATTGTTTCTAAGGCTTCTCACAAATCGGATTTTCATCCTATTTGATCCGACGGTTGTCGGTCATTTCATCACGCGGACAGTTCATCACAGGGAAATTTTCATTTCGGTCCGAGTTATAAGTGCTTTCGGATTCATCTAATAGCTCGCTTCGCTCGCGACTTCAATTAAACAAATCTTCATTGACATAATCCATCAATAAGACTAAAACAAGGATGTGATGAAATGTCCGTGTGATGAACTGTCCTGTAAACCGTAGATGGATCACCCAGTTTATTTGATGAAACGGGGGTTAGTTTTCCAAATTTTGTGTCTGCACGATGAAAAAAATCCCCAAGTATCATTCTTTGTAGGTACATAGAGCAAATTAGCAAGAGGTCAGGCACACGGAGGTCACAAAGTGACGAGTCAGAATTCAAAGGCCTAAATTTGATAAACACTTCGACTCCAATAAAATTTAAATTTTTAAGGTGGAAAGTTTTTTTTCTCAAAATCTCTTCCTTTGTGCTCGTATAGGATTGCTTAGAAATGAGGATTTTCTAAGTGATTTTCTAAGGAATGAACCCCTCACGGAAATAGTGCCCTACCATAATCAGTCGCTTGTTGACCTGATGGTGTGACCTAAAAAATATTTTGAAGTCCTATCGTGTTCCCCATGTCGTTTTCTTAATTTTTATGTCAAATCCTTTTCATAAAAGTGACATTTTCTATGAAAATAACAAATGTTAAAGTTCTGTGTTCGAATTTCAAAAAAGAAACTTTCATTTTGACCTTCGTACGCGTGACCTATGAAAGTCAACATCATCAAAATGGCAGAGTGTTAGGAAAGAAATGGGGAACAACATGACATAATGATATTGCACAAGAATTATCCTTAAGTGCTAAAAAATTTCACTAATCATACTAGGGGTATGATTAAGATAGGAGTTTTGACCTTTGACCCTACATCCAAAAATTAGTCATGTCGTTTGAGCTAGAAAATTTGACCGAATCTTTCGCCACTACCGGTTAGTTCATTGGATCAATTTCGAAAAATGAATCAGTATCAACTGGTGCAAGTTCGTACAGACCGTAGTTGAATTTAATTATTTTGAATTGCTCGTTTCAAACTGGAGTACGATGATGGTGTAACTCAGGAGAAGTCCTGCCATCTAAATTTAAGCACAAATTTTTTGATTTTATAAAATATTAAAACTTTTGAGCCAAGCATTTCAGCTCGAAAAATATAAAATTATGGAAAATCATGAGTATTTACACTCCCAACGAATCCGTAAGTGATAACAAAATATTTTCCTCGAAGTCCAATTTGATTCTTCTGAACGTGGGCCCGAAAAACTGTCAGTTTTCGATGAAAATTCAACTTGGGTTCGATTCCATGCAAGACTACAGAAGCTTCAAACGACTTGAGCCAATTCACAAGATAGTCGCACTAAAGACAACAAGAATTGTAGTTAATTATTAACTAGTGAATCGAATGTTAAAATTTTTTCCATTCTGAGGTCATTAGTTGACATTTGAACTTTCACCTTTGAGTTAGCATCAGCTGCTAGGATGATGGTAGCCACAACCTCGACCACGTAGACACCAAAAACTAGATTTTCGATCCGGCCAAACTGCAGTACCCTCATAATCTTCCATGAGAAATAGGGGAGCATACAGAAACAGAAGCAGAATACAAGTGACCCCATCGCTTCATTCGTAACCTCATTGAAATTACAAAGTTGGTCAAATATATTGATGACCTGTAGGAACAGAAAGAATTAGAATTGGAATTGTAACTAAACTCCTGGCTCTATTTACATTTGTGACTAGTTTATAAACTTTGTCTCCAAAAAGGTGAATATTGTTAACAGATTTTACTTGCAATTTTAATTTCACTGACCACTTGAAGCTGACGGTCATCCAGTTGCAACATCGTTGACTTCTCCATTAACTTTAAATTCTGAATAAAACAGTTTACAAGTCGATTGATGGTGACAGCTTGTAAGAAACACAGAAAGTTAGCCCACTGGGTTACAAATGCGGCCTGTGTTCCCAGAAACAAGACAGTACAGGTCAACGTGAACTCTTCTGCAGAAAGCTCATTTTCCGGGTTGATCAATCCCAGACTATGATTTGTGGTACCAGTTTGGATTAAACTTGCCAAGTACCAACCTCGAATACTTTGAAAATCTGCTTGCATCCCTTTGTAAAATCCAAAGTTCAAGAACTGAAATTCACTACAGACGCTAATGGAGATCCAGAGTAAAAACATAAGGACAACTGCACATGGCAGAAATGATATCTACAATTTAGTGTGTCCAAAAGATCATCATTAATTGAAAGCTGAAACTCCATACAACTAAAATTCACTTGCAATTTAAATAATTACCAATTTCTTCGGCCTCTTATTGTTGTCCAGCTCAGACAACGTGAAGCAGATTTGATGTAATTTGTTGAGAAAATTTTGAAGGTGACTTTTCTTGGTCCATAAATGATGAAGAGTCACGAAAATACTAATATCCCAGGTGAGGACCATGATCCCTTGAAACTTGTTCTTGAAGTCACTTGAAGTGAAGTAATGAGGACTACAGAAGACGCAGTACAGTTGGTTAAGTATGAGCACCAGCTGGAATATGACGTTGAGCCCCTGTGTAATTAATAAGATAAGAATCCTTGTCTATAATTTGGTTGCACGAAACGTTCAGAAAAGGCTGAATCTACTTTCAGGAGTATCACAATCTAAAACCTCTTTAATGAAACCTAAATCCATTGAGTTCTGCTCAGGATCCCGAAATTTGAAATTATTAACCTCCAATATTCATAAAATTTCGAAATCTTTTCATCCTGATCGTAACACGTCATGTAATAGTTCGTTGAAATCTCCTTTTTCACCAGAAAATTTAGACTGTAATTAGTTTGAATTTAAAATGATCGAAATTTTTTAAAACGACCAATTTCGAAAAACCTTTAAAATTATTTGCTCTTCAAAACGGTGTATCGAGTCGATTGACTCGCCCGCGTTCAAGTAAACAAAATGCCTCTGCGGCTCAGTGGAGTGAGTTGGAATACACCAACTGTATATGAATGCCCTTGGTTTGAGTACAAGTGGTGGCAATCATTTTTTGAGCATTATCCTTCCAGTATCCGCAAAATATTATATTCAGATATACTTTACACTTAAAAAACAGTATATGATTGTACATGTGTTGTTAAAACTACAAAAGGTGAAAATCCTCATCAAAAATCGATGGATTTTCTTGGATTTCTGTGGAGATCTCTGTAAATTGTATCGTACCACATGCAAGGAATTCATGCGACTAATAGTGAAGGATATTTATTATTAATAACCTATTAATTATTCGCCCTGCGGGCAAGTAGAGCGAAGCGACACTTGTTCATTGTTTGTTATATATTATACTTTTAGGTAATCTATGACTTGTTTGTAATAAACTACAGAAATATGCCAATTCATATTTTATGTATAACTCAATTCAGAATTCTGAATTTAAACTTAAAATCCTGGAAAATTCAAAAAACATTTAAAAATTAATTTTACCAGGAAACATTTGTTTCTGTTGCGGACTTTGTAATGTGCTGTCTGTTTGACTGTCGGCATCAGTTGATTGTGGTAGTCGATTCGAAATGGAAATATAAGGAGATAACTGCTCACATTGTAATACTTCAGGAAAATCTTGTTGAGTTCGTTCAGAAAAGTCGAGGAGGATTTGAAATTTGAAATTGCAAACCATTTCCAAATCGGACGAGTCATTGATTGTTGGTTTTTCTTGGGAATTTTTCTTAAAGTATTTTCCAAGCCAGTATTGTTTGAACTGATAGTGGATACCAAATTCGTTACAATTATTTGAATGAGCTTTTCTCCTCAATCTAAAAGGAAATATATCCTCGACTGAAAGACAATTATTCTAATTGGTTTATATTATTTCACTGGGAACATCTTTTTTATTTTTAACAAAATTTATATTACTTGAATACAAAATGACAATGATTATTGTACAATCGTTGTACACATTGTTTTGTTTTCAAGTAGTACCAATACTGGATCATGAAATATGATGAGTTGAGTTGAGTCCACAAAATTTAATTTGATAAATTGTCTCGACTTTCATTATGGTGATGAGACGTGTTTTAATAAAAATATCATATTAGTTCCTTTCACTCTATTGCGTGTCGATCTACGGAGCTGAAGTGCATATTCCCGTTGAACTTTAAAAAGTCTCAAGAGTCCTCAAAAAGCTCTGACAAAAATGGCCCGATCAGATGTAGTGTCTTCAATTCTAACAAATGGATGAGTTTTATCTTCAAGTGAACATGGCCTACTTAACATTTGATAATGTCTCTCTGTCGGATTGACTTGAAACTTCGTATTGTAAGGAGGAGTGGGTTATACGTGAACACACAGAAAAGTGAGAAGTTGTCAATGTATGCAAATGAGAGGGATGAGGGTGACAAAGACAAAATATGATAAAGGAGAGCACAACAACGTCTCTCGTGGTTGTCTCTCCTCATCCTTGACGAAGATAGCTTCTCACATCTTTCCTCCTCTATTTACCCTCACATCCTTTCGTAACCGAGTAGAACCAGAGCCTTTAGTTAATTCTTCAATCAGTTCTTAGTTAATACTTTCAGTCTAATTATTACCGTTTGAATTATAATAAACCCAATTTGACCTGTAACAAAGTGAGCGTTTATTCAGTTATTTATGCATCACCACCACATACAAGATCCCAATAGGACCTTGTAGATAGATAGATAGATAGATATTTATTACGTTGATTTGGCTCTGCCCTTACAACCAAATATTTTACATTTTACATTAATTCATG
>JAQHQX010000706.1:0-11371 GCA_034694425.1 Arrhopalites sp. Gr-Col-00791 | reverse complement strand
AGCATAAATCGCAACTGTCTTTTAACCTTGTACATTTATTTCCTCTACTTTTTGAGACGAATTGAAATATCTCGGCCCACCTGAAATTATTTATTTTTTAATGTTTCGACTCAAGACACCGAGGGAAAACGAAATAGCATGTACATTTATGTTGTATGAATATCCTTGACAAATATAAAGGAATATTTTATTGTACAATAAATATTTTTACGAGTTTGTATTTTTATGTTAAAATATTTTCCTTTACCAAAACCACTATAATATTCAAAGGCAAAGAGAAAAGATAACTTCAGATCAACCGAAAAGACGTTTGTTGAAAAAACTTGAATCAAGATTAAGATACAAATTTTTGACAAGAACAATTTGCATATTTGTCTACAAGGAATAGTAAGTAAGGTTGTATAATTCCATACATACAAAGTGTACACATTTAGTCACTATGATCAAATGTTTTCTTCAAAGTCTCGTCTCAAACTCAGACAGCCAAGAAAAGTCTCAAACAAGCAAGTCAACAAGATTTAATGGAACTGCCAAAGATGTCTCAAGTTTTCAACTAATATTTGCATTATTTTGCATGCAAATACATGCAAATGTGAAATATGAATATGGGCTAGTCCTGTACTCCACATGCCTTGACATTTCGTTCTCAAGGATATTTTGATAAAATATTTGTAATTTATAAAGCTGAATTTTTGATCAATTCAAAGACCAAAGTTTTCCCCACAAACAGTCTGCCAACGATATTACGTTTTCGTTTAGTGGCGGCGGTATTTATATTAAAGCTTACTCGTCAGTTGTCTTAATATTCGGAAAAACTCCAAAACCACAGATTAAATGTAAGTTTGAGTAAAGTTTCATAATCATGATTTTTAAATGTTGTCGGAGTATTTTAGTAAATAACGATGTTTGCTTCTCATTTTGTTGCAAATTGTAGTACCTTTCTTCATATGTAAACAGATGCTAAATGAGTAGCACAATCATGTGGCTACCTATCGTTCCTGCATTTGTAGACCAACATCATTGTCTACAATGGAAAGGGCCAAGTAAGCACAAGTCTCATTATCAGTAAATATATTCCCATGTTCACACCTACATACGTATTGTTAGTAACAATAATAATTTCATGCTGTGGATTATGGAGATGATATTCATATGTTCTCATATGTTTTTAATTTGCATCCTCTTCCCTCTGACTCTTCAGTCCCTCTTTCCACTCCTCATTCTCCTCCTATTGTTAACTTATTCATAATAAGTTATTATGTACACGGATGTATAACAGATGCAGATAGACGAGTAAATAAGTCATTCAAAACTATTTTTTCTTCTCTTCCATTCCAAATTCCCAACTTTTAGTTTAGAAAGAGTGTCCATGTGACCTCCAAAAGTTGTGTCATTCGACACCTTTATACATATATTTCGATTTGACCTTTTCACCAGACTTTTTTCTAGTCTGGTTGTTGGAGTGTTGAAGGTAAATACCGAAAAACATGAAACACCAAATTCCATTTTGCACAGACTACACAACTTTGTTCATTACATCAAAATACTTGACATGAACAAGTTGTATCCTGGAAATGTTGAACAAGTTGAGAATAAACGCATTCTTTGAAAGCCATTTCATGTTGCTTGTCATCAACTTGGACTGAACATGTCGCTGCCATGTGTGCAAGGAAATTAATTTTTTTGGCTGCCGTGGATAATTTGAGACTACAGAAACTGACTTGAGATGCTCGAGTTGGCCACTAATGTAATCATAGTTGGCACTTTGGTTGACTTCCCTTTCGGCTCATGGCAGTGAAATGACCGTATAATTTATGCTGACAGCATTTTTTATTCTTACTCTTGGCATCAATTGCCCCCTCGTAAAATCTCAGCTCAGCTTCATTACCATTTAGTAAATGACAGTTACAATACATACACACACAAAATAATTTATACACAAGATTTTTTCTAAACGGGTGGGTCAATTTCCATTCTACTTCCTAATCAGTGTTAATTATAATATAATTGTTCTATTGCATGTACTAATTGTCTTTGGTCTAGAAAAGACTAAATTTGCTTTCAGTCAATTTTTAAAGCAAATCTTGACATGAACAGATTTGTTTCAAATAAAATTTAATAGTCAACCAAAATTGAAATTTTATTTCAAAAAGTTTTGATATTTTGAATACGGTAAAAATGAAAATTTTAATTGTTTCAATGAAGAAAAGGTGTGAAAGTGGACAAGTAATGGGAACCAACAGAAGCTAATATTCGGTATGTGACTGAGTTGAAATTATAATAATGGAAGTGTAGAAAGAAATTTGAATGTTTAATTACTACACTCAAATGAAGACTCCCAAATGATTTTCATGGCTTTTATCATCCAATGAAATACATACAGAATACAGATTGTCAGTAAGGTGAAACTTGGTAATAAGAAGAGTCAAGTGAAAAGTATTTTCAAAATGATTTTCCAAGCATGATCTTTTTAAACTGTTTGTAATTATCATAATAATCACTTTAATGCATGATGCTTTTAAAAAACAGCTTTTCTACGTGTTCGACTAAACTTTATATACAAACAAGCACATTCTGTAGCATAAGCAGAATTAAATTAGAGAGATTTATTATTTTACTTTGTGTCAGTCATCAAGTTGAAAGGGTTGTGTTTGACTAGTCATAATTTATGCTCATTTCGAATGCTAAGAAGCCTCAATTGACTAAACAGGTATGTGGAATCCACATTCATATTAACTTGTCTATTTATAAACCAAAGTACTTTTGCATATTGTACTTACTAGCTCACAAAATATTACTTTTCCTCATCTCATTATTGCACACAACAAAAAGATGATGGTGGAAACCCTCTGTGGCCACTCAAAGCAAGGACTTTTCACAAAAATTCTACCACATTCACTTTCTTATCCATCAGAAATCCAACAAAAAAACCCCAAGATAAACTTTACAAAGTTAAATTTTTCTCCATGAAATTACTTTACACAAAATGTAAATTTCTCCATTATAATTTTTATGTGCTCTTTACTTTCTCAATTTGGCTAATCAGAGGTTGTGCTTATCTGGTCTGCATTTACGAAAAGTGTAATAGTCTGAATCACTTATTGGTCATTTTAGAAACATTTTTGACACTTTGGTTTGGTCCATTGTAAAAATGTAAGAGAGGATTTTAGTTTTTATAGTGAATAAAAAATTGTTAACATCTATAGATGACTGAGAACGCACGTTGAATTAGATTGATGACAGGGAGTAAAACTCCCTACAAAAATCATGATAAATCTTTTTTAGTCACGAAACAATTTCTCTCTATTGAATTTCTACTGAAACTGAAGCATCAAAGTATGTTGATGTCCTTACTCCATGAAAGAGAATATGGGCGTGGAGATGATTTTGACCATGAAAGTAGATGATAAAAAAAATGTGTAAATTTTTTATTAGAATCAATTTCTACAACCCTTTAAACATACAAAGAGTTTCAGAGCAAGAATAAAATTGAAAGATGATCAAAGTAAGATTGGTTGACCAAGTTGATGTACACTCAAATGCAAAAAACCTTCAAAAGACCTCCCTGAACAGGGAACAAAATGGAAGTAAAAGGGGGATTTGGTTCATTTGAATAGGGAACTATGGGAACAAGTTTTTGAAGAGGATGCTAAGTATATTCATGTGTCTACATGATGATGCATTTATCTGCTGTATCGAGATGAACCAAAGAAAATGCATGAAAGAGAAATGGATGACGACTTAACTTTTGTGTTTGGTTGCAATGTAATGAAACGTCAATAAATTATGAAGGAATTGATTAGTCCAAAATTTTAAATTGAAATGAGACGATTCACAAGTACGGTGTTACTATTCTAAAGGTTAAATTATCTCTTTGGTTTTATCAAGTCGTTGAAAAGTTTTCTCACTTGGATGTTTGAATTGAATGTCATGAATAAAATTCCATATTTTAAGAGACTTGCTGTCCCTTTGACATTATTACTTGATAATATCCCATATAAATACTTGATACGTCTAGATTCTCATACGTGTGCGTCTGTCTCTGTTCAATTCTCCTGTATCCAATATGATTTCCATGGTTTTTCGACTTGTAACTCTACTTTGTAGTATGTGCTGAATGAGTCTGCTAAAGGTTAAGTATTACGATGTCACATGTACATGTGTATTTTAAATTAAACTAACTGCAAGTTTCTCTTGTCACAATCAAATTCAAAGGAAAATCCAAGTCTAGTCCTTGTAATGATGGAATTTCTCCAACGACAAATAGTTTGCCTGAGTAAAACTTTTTCTAAAATTCTTCAACATAGTGGGTCCATTACAAGAAAAAATTAACGTCACCAGCCAGTGTGACTGCACAGAACAAGATTTGCATGTTGTACAGTTTTTGAACGTGTAAACTTTTAAATTAGATGTGCATATGGCTTAGAGAGCCATAACATGTTGTTCAAAAAAAGTTTTCGTTTTTTTCAGTCAGTCTAACCAACAAAAATCCATGATGAACTTGAAATATGAAATGAAATGAACCAAATTGCTACCACTGTGGAGATGATTGTAGAAAACTTGTTAAATTCAACGTTAAAGTTAGAGTGGTTTCTTAGTCTATTTATAAGCAGAAAGTATTTGCGTCATACTAATTTTATATTATTGATTTTTCAACTTGATAAATATTTCATAGTAAGTACCTTCTTCATATATAAATCTTAGATACAGGCTAAAGGCTAAACCCATTTAAATGGTTTATTGCGAATGGGTGCAGGTATTAAACTGTCAGGCTTTCCACCTGATCCTCAGTCAATAGGAAATTAATTAAATTTTATTATGCCTGAAATTGTGTTGTCAATTGTGAATACATTCAACATGTATGTGACAAACATATGATACTTTGTATTGCATAGGTCCCATACAATAGATGGGTACTTGATCATTGTTGAACCAATGAATCCCTGGAAATGGATATTGGCAAATGGATAATTAAAATTTAATAACTACACTGCAATAGAGAAATATGTACCTAATGGCCGACCATTAATGTTTGTACGAGTCTACAGTGAATAATTAATGTCATTGAAAAGGAAACAGACTTTTGAACAAATTCACATGAACCGGGTGCATGGTGTCCCTCTTGACAAATTCAAGTTCAAACTCAAATATAACCTATGGCACACATCAAGGCAATCCTTCCCTTTCATCATGATGGCTGGCGAAAATTAAATTATTCGAATTGCAAAAAAAACGAATGCCCTCTCATTCTCAATCTCAATTCTCAATAATGATGTTGATCAAGTTAAAATTTTAAAAATACATTTTAATGGTCAACGATGGAGAAATAAATGCAAGTCAGTCAAACAAATTTATTATATAAACTTTAGTTAATCAAACTTTTCTCTGTGTTTTTGTACACAAGTGTCCACATGTACACACGTCTTTACATCTGTACTGGTTGTTGTTTGTCAGTCTTATCAATGCTCATATATAACATTTTTATGTTTCAATTTTATCGTTGTGCTTCATAAACCAACTTAATTATTTTGGAATTTTTTCCTATTTTTAATATTGGAACATGTGCTGATTGTGAGTTGCATAAGGGAATGGATGATGTGATCGTTTTTTATATGATGGAAAATATAATATTTTTATGAAAAATTCATTGCGACTCCAGTTACGTAAAGGCAAAAGTCATCTATTTGGATACACAAGAGATTCGAACTTTGTTGTTGACTGGTGGAACGAATCAAGTTGAAATTGCTCTTCGAGTTGAATTTCAATTGAATGACAGAGACAGAAATGGAGAAAGACGTTAAATTAGTCCAGAATCAAAGGTTAATTTTGAGATAAAAGTGACTTGTAAATACTTGTAGATGTGTAAGCAAGTCCTCGATTGAAATCTCATGTAGAATGTGAATATGTGCATTATATACACATTATACACATCTGGCATCACTTGTACCTTGTACAAGACACTCCATAACATTTTCCTCAATAGCATTAGCTAGAAATTAGTTGAAGGGACCCCCATTACTCAGGTGTCAAGAAAGTTGAAACTCCTTCAACTACCTTTTGGTGTCGTAAACAGACGGAAAAGTACAAATACGAGTACAACCACAATTTATATCAATATTGAAGGAACAGCTAATAGCATCAAAGCAACACGCCAGCGAGCCAAAGATATGAAATACAAGATTATGACATACTTGTGTACATACTACGAAATTGACTTGTCAGAGCTTTTCATCATGTCTTTGGTCCTATTCTGTCAATTTTGTCTACTTCTTGTGCAGGCCCCTGTCATCGTCATGTGTGTGTTCTCTTGTGAGTCTGTACTATGTACACAAGTCTAAGCTCATTTCAAGTTTATAATAGTCAAGTGGTGTAGAGAGAGAGAAAATCAAGGGAAAAGTTTGACCCCCTCAAGAGCTTCATTATTATTTTCTTGACTCGATAAATCAACAGGTTGACTTGTCTTGTAAAAAATTGTTGAGAGAACCAAAGAAAATGTTCTGTGTCTGCATATACATAAACATGCTGCTCGTTCACAAACTTTTCTTGTCAATTTATATCGCTCGATTGCATGTCATTTGCAAGTTTTGAGCTTGAATTGGTTTTTGCTTGTTTCTTCCTTAATTGAATCAACTGGAGTTTCTTCATCCTACACTGGATTACAAATATGCTTCATATTGACAGAAAAGTATCAACATGAACTTGGACATGGTTGTTTGTGAAAGACCCCTTGAAATCTTTTCTTGTCTTTTGAGACATGAATTAGCCTCAAGGATTCTGCCTATCTGTAAAATGAGAATTTTGTGATTCAAAGACCAACAAATCCTTACAAATAAAGTCATTAGAACTGATTTAGTATGATTTAGGTCCAATCGTTAGTCTGTCATTAGTGAAAAGTTGAAAAGTGAATATGTAACAAGTAGCTCTTTGTCACCGCCATGTCGCTTATTAATTGACCTCAAGCTTCTCTAGTGGACTTGAAGTAAATGGTGTATACTTATCCATGTACAATTTGTAGTTAAAATAAAGTCAAAAGACATGGAAAGTGTACAGAATAGTAGGAGTATCATAATATCGAGAGAAAACTTGTCCCGCTTTGACCATAACAATCAACTAAATTATCAACTAAACTCCTACACTCTGCTCGCTGGCTGTTGGTTGTTCTCACAAGTCAAGTTATAATTGCAGTAACGGCTATGACATTCTGTTAGATGGAGTCATTTTAATTACCTTTAATTGAAGGTAATTTTACAATTAGGCAATCTACAGTGTACAACTTTTGTGTACTTGAACAATTTACTTGCTACTACCAGTTTTGTAGTCTAAATTCTAAAACATGAGAAAATGCCACTTGTGGCTATGATGCTACACGACTACTTGACCTGACTACTGGATGACCAACTGTGACTAAGTAACTGATTTATAATAATTGAGTGTATGAAACAGTTTTCGATATGAATAACAACAGACAATACACAAGACTTTCTATGCAATTCCTTCAAAATGTATGAAACGAGTACTTGAACACCTTTTTGGTACTTGATGATTGTAGACTACTAAATTGGCTATAGAAAATGGGCGAGGTGCAGCTACGGATAGGCACGGCATGAGGTCTTTGAGTAAATAATAAATAAATTTTTTTAGCAAACTCATCCTAATCTGATCTTCTGTAATGCATTTCTCTATATGGAAATGGATGCTGCCATTCCATTGTACTTGCCATCATGACGATGAAGATCGGGCAAGTGCAAACTGTAAACTGAAATTGATCAAATGAATTAACGGTCACGAAAATTTGTATCCGGTCAACCAAACTACAAAAGAGTAAACAATCTTCCACATCCTCATCCAAAGCAAGTTTATCAAACACTTTTTACACAGTTTCTCGTTCATCTACAGATTCTGTATGTAGTCTTGCAATTTAAAGCATCAACTGCACTGTACTAGCCATTTTAAAATCATTTTTAATTGTTCATTAGAGTCCAAAAATGAATGGTTGTTTAAATTATGCATCCACTTCTATAAAACTTGAAATATTAGCATTTGACCCACTTGCAATTTCTACAAGAACATTTAAATTGAATAAAAATTCAAGTGACAGTTGTGAGATTCAAGTCTCAACTTGACTAACAAAATATTATTTAGTCTTTTGTGTTGATTTTCAAATCAAAAGAAATCCTCTTCTCTTGTTAGACTACCTCCAATGTAGATTGTTAATCTGGAGTGTGAAAATATGAATGGAAGTTGAGATTTTTTAATTTGTAAAATATTTCGTTTACAAGTCCCGAATAAATTTCTAGGATTGCTAATCACGACCTTTACAAATTCAAGCACACAAGTGGAAACAGATGTACTTATTTTGTTGAAATACATACATGTATTCCATATCGCTTAAAAAACTTCAACTGATTGTAAAAGTGTACTTACAAATAAAAATAATTTTCTCAAGGTCAGTTTGATAAATAGGATGACGATACAGGTACGATAAATGCAATTTCATATAAAATGTAGAATCTAATCATCTACAAAAAAAATGGGAAAAAATTGAATAATTCTTGAGCTAGAATAGACCATTTATCTCTCCTCAGAGTATGTAAATTAAATTATACAACGTGAACATTTGTGTACGACTGATATGATCAAAATTACCTTTAATTACATTCAAGTAGTATTCATAAATGAGACGTTAGTCAGATGTTTTTACATATTTAAATACTAGCTGCGGTTATTCTTTCCAACAAACTACAAAAGCAACTGGTCAAGTCTGTCTCAAGACTCTTCTATTGTGATTTTAATATCTAGAATATCTATTCTTCATAATAATACAATACGATAGCTACTTTTTCCATTTATGAAATAAACTGTGAGTACAAATGCATTATGTACCCGGAGTACTGTAATCTTGTAGAATATTTGCATTTTATGACTGTGGACAAGGTCTACGATTTAACATGTACACCTCATGCCCATCAAATTCACTTGAAATGAAATTAAAGAGTAAAAATGTGATATAAATATAATATTGTACAGTGCATGTACGTGTCTAGTGCCTAGACCACAATATAACAATAACTTGTAGCCTCCATAAAATTATGACATGGTCTTTGCTTTCAATTACACAAAGATGCCATGTACACATGTTCCTACATAAAGTATGTACCTTTCCATGAAAAACATGTATATTTAACCAACACCAAATTTCCAAGTGATTCTAAAGTGGCTTCAACAACAAATTGAAAATTGAAATTTTTGGAAATGGTCAACTTACCATTGTGGCTGCAGTATCCCCAGTCGCTCATTCTCACAATAAATGTTGTTTTTTACAAAGTAAGCGGTAGGATGCGGTATACCAGGATGAGAATGTAATATTGTATTACAGTAGAAATAGTATCTTTGAATATTTGAAAAAGGTTTTGAATTCTCTTTCCTCTTGTTATTTACACACACACACACACAGACCAATTTGATTTTGATTTTCTTTT
Source organism: Arrhopalites sp. Gr-Col-00791 (assembly GCA_034694425.1). NCBI lineage: Eukaryota > Metazoa > Arthropoda > Collembola > Symphypleona > Arrhopalitidae > Arrhopalites > Arrhopalites sp. Gr-Col-00791. Next base: position 1,892 of record JAQHQX010000706.1, on the reverse strand, counting down.
CAAGTGGTGACTGCCGATGGACTAGTTGATGAAGAGTGAACAAGGGGGTTGATTTACAATCCTAATCTTTTCGCTCTGAATGATTTGGCTATGACGAAAGTTTGGTTAATTTGAAGGCGGTGATAAAAGTGGAGCTGAGAGATTAGTTATTTACAAGTTGTCAGCACCTCCTAATGTACAATGAAATACTTGTAGACAATGCGTATTTATTGACAGTGGAGGGTTAACTACTCCTTATCGTTGCTTTCGTTGTAGACAAACTTTTTTCCCCACTCTGGCTCTGACTCTTAGTCTGACTGTCCGCTGGAGGCTTGGAGGAAATTGGATATGGTTACATACGAGTATGCAGAGGAGTCAGTTATCTTTTGAATGCAAGTCAACTGCTACTGTACAAAGTATTTAGATAATGTTGTTTGTATGTTTTGTAGTGTGTTTGGTTCGTGTGTTCTTAGTTGCACAGGATACAATCAGTGTGAATTTGGTTTTGTATGTATGTAGTATTGGCTCGTGTGGTGCTATACAAGATATTCTTTTATGTACAAAATATATAATTTTTGTATTTACTTGTTGACAACTTGTCTTACTGTCCAAGTTATGAAGCGTACGAGAGACAGTTGAATGAGGGAATGAGATACAAAAGACAATGTCTTGAAAATAGCTTCAAGTATTCTTTCTCTTATTGACTTTTTCTTGATCTTGATATTTGATATTTGATGTATTTGTGTATTAACTTTGAAATGAGCAGCTGCTTGAAGCTTGAAAATTGTGGCCACTGAGAACAAGAAAATTTGAGATTGAGGCGATGCGTTAATGTGTGTGTGTATTTGATGTTGATTTCCTTTGATCAGTATCCGTTTGATTGTATCATCAGCGTGCAGTTTTCTTTATTTAAAAATACAAAATTATTTCGTGGTCTCCAACAATGTTGAGACTATGTTGGGTCGTTTTGTATGTGCTGATGCAGTTGGACTGAGAGCTGCAGGGCAAATAAATAAAAATAATATTTTCTTTTGGTTGAGACTTGTCGAACTTGAGTTAAAGTTGAGCCAAGAACTGTTTAGGGTTGACTGGTAGAACTGTGTGTTTCTTCCTGGCTTATTTAGCTTGAGCTTGAAGCTTTTGACTCAGGAAAAAGAGAGTGAGTAGTAGTTTTGTACACCAGTAAAACTACTGGCTACATACAATCAAATATATTTACAAAGGTACATACAAGTCAGTTGTGTAATATTGCAATGCTCCTAGTACTTGTAGTAGTATAGTAGTAGTATCAGTAGTAGGAGTGATGGGTAGCTTATTATAACTTGTACTTTTTTCTGCACACATCTAAATGTGTATTGTGTATGGCCGCGTATCATTCAACGTAACTTTAGTTTATAGAATCTGCCTCGTATATCCGATGTGTATATTTATACTACGAGGGGATCGTACAGTGTAGTAGCTACTACTGTACTACTCCTGTTGCAGCTCCAAGTCTCATCGTCAGTCAGTCACAAAAATGTTAGTTTATGTTTGCTCCCCACATACTTGTTAGAAGAAGAGGTGCAATTTTTTGAGGTTTGGGCTTTCCAATTCCAATCCCAATGCCTGTGAAAAACAATACAAATAATCATGAGCATCATCATCATAATTATCGTGTAATTTTTTGAATGTGTGCAACTGAATACACATAAATCATAGATCCATAAAACATCAACTAAAACTACTCTTGTATGTGGTCTTGAATGTACTTTGATTAACGTACACTCTATTTAAATATGTATCATCATAATGGACGATTAATCCAACGAGTTGCAATGTGCTTAAATGATTTTTAAACATGTACATTGTACGTACACAAAAAATGTACCTATTGTGTATTTTAATGTTTGTATAACTTTCATTCTCTTCATGGG
>JAQHQX010000705.1:0-11373 GCA_034694425.1 Arrhopalites sp. Gr-Col-00791 | reverse complement strand
TGGAATCTCCCCACTGTGGACAAGAAATTCTTTTTCTCTTAGAAATAAATTCAATTCGATTGTTTGTTGTTGTACAATGGCTACAATTTGTGTTGTCATATGAGTTTAAATTGTCCTCTTTTAGTTAGTAACGACATATAAACTTTTGAACCATCAACTATGCCAATTACTTGACGAGATGCGGGATGACTGAAAATGAACAACGAACATGGAGAATCAGGCAACAAAATATATTTTATTGGAGAGACAAGAATATTTCAAATTATTAACCATTAAAAAAATTATTTTCTAATGCTGAATGCACAGATAGAATTTTGTTGCTCGAAAAAGGAATTTTGTGACAGAATTTCTGTGGGCAGGGGAAAATGAAAACACCCTGAAGAAAAGGTTCCAAAGTCATCAAGGAAGCTTCTGGTTTGGTTGGCAAATCTGTCAGATGCCTGGGAACCGAGTTTGGTCCTTATAGCGAACAATTGGTACCGTAGAAGTATTCTGCGTGAAGAAATGATGTCTGGGTCAAAAACGTATAAATATCCTCGAGCCTTTCTTACTGAATCTGATGTGGTCTATGACTTGGCGCTTTATCATACGGCCGTCGACCGTGTCAATCTCAACGTGTTGAAAAAGAGTATCAATTTTGCGACATTGTTTGCAGCATTGGTCTTCAAGATAGCAGAGTAGGGACATTGAGGGCATTTCCAAGGCTTCTCTCCCTTGTGAACCATCTCGTGGAGTTTCACAGATGAAGAAGTAGCAGCTGAATATTCACACCCGTTGAATGAGCATTTGTAGGGTTTCTCTTTCGTGTGGGTCCTCATGCACATTCAGTTCGCTGCTGGTGACTGTCGAGTAGTCACAAAATTCACAGTTTGATTTCTTCTTTCCCGTGTGACTATGAGCATTGTGGACCTTCAAACTGCCTGATGTGGTTGTTTTGTATGGGCAGTGGGGACAAAAAAAGGGCTTCTCCCCCGTGTGGGTCCTTAAATGTTTCTTCATGTTGGCTGATTTAATGGATTTGTAGTGGCAGTGTGGACATTTGTGTTTTTTGACCTTCTCCTTCTCCATCCCAACCAAATGCACCTGGAGGAATCAAATTCTAAATCTAAGTCACGGGAATCACGATTTACCGAACGCTCTATTTAAATTAAATATGAAATAGACAGAAATTAAATAATTTAATTGTAAAGTGACAATTACAAGAGTGATAAAGATATGTGATTAACATTTTATCTGATTTCTTGTGAAGCAAGACAAGACATCTGGTTTTGAATTTTTCACATGTCCACAAAAAAGTCAAGCTTCTCTTTTTTCAAAATTTTATTTTCCATTTGAATTCCATTATTTATTTATTTTGGATTTTCAAGACTAGGCAATTGGATGAATCCTTTTCAGAAACGATAATTTAATTATAAAAATTCAAATTTTCGAAATGACAGAAATATGGCTTTGGTTTTATTCAAGAACAAATTGCACGGTCAATCTACATTAACTTGCAAACTAGACTATGAGTCATAGTCTATGACATCAATTCCATATAAAATTCATCAACATTCATGTCCTTCCCCAAGACAGTCAAAAAGTATTTCAATTAGATAAATATACTTAATCAAGACACTACATCAATATCATCTATTTGAGCAAATCAAATTTCAGTAAATTGACCAATCATAATATCCAAAATTCAAACAACTGTTGTTTGAAAAAAAAATTTGAAATTATTTACTTGTTGTTTAACAACAAGTAAATAATTTCAAATTTTTTTACACTTTCAAATAACTTTTTAAATGATTCATATTAGAGAATAAAGAATGAATTTGTAGTAAAATAAATTTCAAGAATAGAACAGTAACAAACTTGATGTTGGAAATATATAAAATATGTTCTTAGTTTGTAGAACTAGATTCAAAATATAAAAAAATATGAATAAAGCTTCTACTCATAACGACTGCTAGAGTAAAAATTTGAAAGATTCTTTAAAAATTTACTTGACTCCATTCCAGTCCAATGTTTCGATTTCTCTAGTCATCTCCATAATGACAAAATGTGGACATGAAAATCACAAGTACTATTTGATGACTTTATTTTGAATCTTATTCAACCCATTCTTTTTTATACAAATTCTCTCGTTCTATCAAAATTTTCTCAGATGAATCTTAATTAAAATCCAAATTAAAGTGAAAGACCACATCAACTCGACATGACATTTACTCATCATGAGTTCAACTCCAACTCAGTTTAAATAAAGCGAGTCACATTCAGATCAATTAGCTCAACATGACAATTCCAAAAAAATCCCCAATGTAAAAAAATTGTAGAAATTCAAACAAAATAAAATTTTTGTTTCTTGTTTCTATTTATTCGAAATAATTTACATTAAGATTTTTTTACAATAATTTTTTTGTTTCAACTGTGACTATTCAGAGCTATGATCCTGATACAATTTGAACCATTAAAAAAATTAATCATAAAAACCACAGTTGAATCTAAACGATCAACTTACGAAATTACAGAAACGCATTTCCATATGAAACTTTGGTTTGTGAATGGAAATGAAAATGGAAATGGAAAAACCCAGAAGGAAGCTGAAGACTCTGGAAGCCCGTCTTGGCTACGCATTATCGTATATTGTGCGTGTATTGAAGGTATGCACTACGCATCAACTCTGCTCTGCTCTGCTTTACCCTTCAATAGTCTCCCCCATCCTCATCCTTCCCTGCGCTTCGTCATAGAAAACTCTACGCATTTCCACACAACACAATTCACATGTAGAAACCTCGTCGTAGGGCCAAAAGTTCCATTCACAATTTTCAACTGCTTCACGAACAGTCCCATCACCTTTTTGTTCTGACATCGACTTTATTCCAATTTAAAAAATTGGGCTGAAATAACTAAAAGTATTTAAGAATTTGAATCAACAAATATTCTACAAAAAAAGGACATACAGACATACACAAGAAAATTTGGAATTTTATATAAAATTTTCCAATTGTGAATTGACAAGTTTGAAAAATCATTATGGGTGACCAAAGAAGGACAAAGGTTATTTCCATACCAATCTCACTATCCAAAGACCACCAGGATCAACTTCACAACGATGCTGAGGCTGAGGTCAAATCGGAGGACAAGCGAGGCAAGAGTACGTCGTCTCTATCACCCAAATCGTCTCCTTCCCACTCGCCTCTACCTATCGACTCAGCCCATTCAAAACTTTATCGATTTCTTGACTACAGTTGAGTTTCAATTAAAAATCAAAAAAAAAATTATCAAAATAATCTTTTATTTAACTTTAATAAAATTGACTGAATTATTTTTACAGAGGACACAGAAACAAATCAGCTGATTAAGAATCCGGATGGATCCAAAAAATATTCACATTCAGAAAAACATGAGACTTATTTCTCCTCGAATATGGGTACACCTTATAAGATGTTACCAACAGCAGCAGTAGTACCCATAACCCTGAAACGATCAGCACCAGCTCAAGCTCAATACCTTCAAAAATTCCCTCTGAATCGATATTATGATTCTCCTACCCAAAGACTACAACCACAACCCAATCGGGGTTTGAGCCTTCGTAAAGTTTTACTCCATCGTTCACTCAACGTTGAACATTTGGGTATTGGAGAATTTCAAAAATTGAATTTGGATCCAAATGATCAGCTTTATTTGCCCAACGTCAAATCAATTTCTTGGCATATTGACCTACCCTACTGCACTAGGTCACAAGGTCATGACCACGAACATGATCTTGAGGAGATGGATGATGTGACTTATCATCAAAAGCGACAGTCACTATACAAGATTCTATTGGCTACACCAAATCTTCAATTAATTCGAGATTTCAATTTCGATACTGATTGGGATCTTGTCCTTGCAACAGGACGAGTTTATGCTGTTCAGGATTTGTGTTTGTTGGATACAGTCAATATGGATCATCTTGTTGAGTTTCTAGAAGCTCGACCACATATTCAAAGTCTCCAGTTGGTCAGCACCACTGCTGATGTGTATCCAGAAGAAGCAAGAAGATTAGCCTGGCTTATCAACCAATTGATCAGGTCAACTGCTAATACTCTCCATTTATTGGATTTGACTCAATTCTGTTCCAAGATCGATTTTAAAATTTCATGTCCTTTGCCCAAACTACATCAATTGACTTTGGGCTCAATTCCTGGATTTCATGAAGATCCTGCTCGATGTCTCCCTCGAGGCATTTGGCTTGATGAAATTTTCTCTCATGTAAAAATCCTCGATGTGTCTCGTTTCGAATGTGAAGAGAATTCAAATTGGGATTTGTATTTCCCACTCAAAGATGTTCAACATCCAGATAATTTTCTTGGATCTTTGGCGTCAGTCAAAGTTCTGGTTGTGAGTGATGAAATGACGATTCATTTCATGGAAAATTTGTACAAATTAATTTGTCCGAATTTCATCAAGTTGATTGTTCAGACTCAAATTCTTGGTCAGAATTTTGAAAAGACTCATCATCAACACAATGCGAGTAGTTTGGTTTTGATGCTCGCAAAAATATTCAGATTTTGGAGACATTTGCAATTTTTGGAGATCCGGGTCAGTGAATTTCCTTCTAATGAGGCGGCATTTTCATTGGATTCAGCTTTTACGGGATTGACTGAGGAGACTTGCAGAAGACTCAGGATTTATGGAGGGGATGTCAGTTTGAAACAACTTTTCAGGGGTGGGAAATATGAGATGGAGCGGGAGGGTGTGAGGCCTTCTATCGCCAATTTGCAAAGTAAGAATACAAATTTTTTTAAAAACAAAAATTTTATACATTTTGAAGAAAATTTTGAAAAAAATTGTCAATTTCAAATTAATATCAAGGATTTTTCAAAATTTTCAATTTCATTTCACAGTCAAGAATAGAATGAAATTTTAAGGATTTTTATGTTGAACAACTTGCAGCAAGAACATTTCCTTGCATTTTCATTTGATTTGAAATTTTTGAACTGCAAAACTCATTTTATTTTTTAAAAGTCAAATTTTGAAAGCATCCTGAAATTTGAAGTATCTTATTTGAATTTGAGACCACAGAAAGAAATTTCTACATGAAATTTTGAATTGGAGTTTAAATTTAATTTTTTAATTGTCCATTTTGATTTAAGTAATGAAATTCGATATGGAAATATTTAAATGTGGATCAATAATAAAATGGTTTGTATTTGAATTTGACTCTATTTAATTTAATTGTTGACAGAATTAAGATACTTGGACATTGTCTTGGATCACAGTTGTTTGGAGAAGTGGGCTACTCATGCCCACGACTATCCTGTTCACATCCTGTCCTTTGTTGCAGGACGATTTGGCTTCAGTCTCGTCCCATCATTAAAAGTTTCTATTTTCTTTGACCAAAAATGCCCATGGGGAAAAGGTTTGACTTTAGTTTCAATTTAAATCTCAAAAATATTTTTATTTTTATTGTGACCCACTAATTTTTTCTGTTCATTTTCATACGATGGAACCTCCTACTGTATTTCATTTTGGCCAGGTCCACTTTGTTTCTCGACTCTGCAAAAAAAAAATTGAAAATTGAAATTTTGAGTGGTACAATTTTTACCTTAGCGGTACCACGAATAGGCCCAAAGAGCCTTTTGAGGAGTCATTACAAAGAGAACCTGGTACCACGGCAAGAAATATGGTGGAAATGAAAAAAAAACTTGCAAACAAAATTTTGAATGCAAAATTTGGGTGTGTGGGAATTTGCAGCTTTATTGAAAAAGTTGGAGGAAGAATGTCTTGATCGTTATGTGAACCTGAGACAGAAGCATGACTGTTGCTGTAGTAACCGAGGGGAATTGGTTAGCAGCCATCACCAGGGGTCGCCTTCAACCGAAATGGAAAAGCTAAAAAGTGTCAGATTCAACCGCTAGTTGGACTTTCAACTCAAGACAAAAATTCGAATCTCACTTCAAATTCCAAATTCAGTTCAAGTTTTTGATTCCTCTTGTGAGTAGAGGTCGACAAACGGCGTTAAATCGATGATGTAATTTAATTATTTTAATGCGTAACATTTTAACAGATAAATCTTGTATCTTGTATCTTAGGCAAGTTAATTGTAATTTTGAAATAAATTTTCATCTACAAACCTCTCATTTCACTCTATACATTTAAGAGATCAAGTTTTTGCACATTTTTTCTACAAGAAATTTTTGTAATAATTTTAACTTAATTTTATTACAATAGAACATAAGAAATGAAAATTTTAAATTGAAAATCAAATATATTAATTCTAATCAAGTTCTATGAATTAAGGATTGTGTCAAATTGAAACAATTAACTTTGTAGTTTGGATTTAATTTGTAAATTAGTTAAGCGTGAAAATTTTGGAGGGGTGTCGATATTGGTAGTAATTTATTTGACTTGAAATTCCATAATTAAATTAATTGTAATTCAAATTCAATACTAACCACTAACTGCATTCTAATTAGAAAATTGTTCAACTGTTTTGAAAATAAATCTAATTGTTGTTGTGTAACTGCTAGACATCAAGTAAATGGGTTTTTTCTTTATAAGGACAAATCCTTTCCTGTATAAAATACAAGTTGATGGTATCTCCCAATTAAAATTTGCTGTCAACTTTGACCCTCACTCAAAATGACAAGTCCAAAGTCAGGAGTGACCATTTTACTAAATCAAGAAAATAGAAAATAAGTTGGAGCTACTTGAATTTTTTTCAACTTCAAATGAACTTGAAAATGCATTTCACAAGTTCAAGTTGAAGAGAACCAATTTTTTTATTCACAGACTTTTCAATAGGACTCTTTTGTTCTGTTAGTTAATTTTATATTAAAATGAGGTAAACCAAATTTCAGTCTTTATTTTAAAATGTTGTTACATTTCTAAATTAACAATTTTAATTCGATTCATTTTTAATGTAGGAAAATATATGTTTCACTGTACAGAATACAAAATAAAAAATGTTTTTAACTTGAAATTGAATTTGTATAATCATTTGAAAATAAAATTTTATTAAAGTTGATTAACTCAGAAGACCCAAGAAATGAACTGATTGAATGTGTTTGATGGCCACACTCTCCAAAGTGAAGGGCTCGTCGCAGAGAAGACATTCAAAAATAACTTTTTCCGTTGACTCTCCATCAGACTCGAAAACGGTCCCTACAATTAAAATTTTAATTAAAATTCAAACTGTCATTTTGAAATTTTGACGGATTCTTCAAAACTCAAAATGATATTAAAGAAATATAACGAATGTCCGTAACTTGAAAATATTTGAACATTCAAATTAAATTAAATTCCTCTGATGATACTCGTTTAATTGTCAATCGTCTTAGTTTTTTTTATGATTGATTTTTGCGCCAAATTTGAAGTTTGAATTTAGAAAATTTTTTTAACTTACGAATGTTACTTCTAAGTCTTTCCATCGAAATTGTAACTAAATTTCCATCCACTTCAATTTGAATCGGTTCAATTGGAATCACATCAACATCATCATTCAAAGATTCTTGTTCGTGGTTTTTTGAATTTTGAATTTGATTTTGTGGGAGTGGAGATGAATTTGAATTTATTTCCAGTTTCGATTTGCGTGGTCTTCCTCTTGTTCGTTTCCCACTTTTATTTTTCATAAATTTGATTTCATCTTGGCCATCTCTTGTTCGCTTTTGGGGCTTGACACGTTGAAATTGTCTTGTTGGTTTTTTAATTGGATTTTTAATTTGATGTTGAATTAAATCCATTTCAGATTCAGAATTGGAAATTTTGTTAGCTGGATTAGAATTCTGTTTGAATTGTGAATCCAATGAGGAAGGTTGAGGATTGACATATCCAATTACTTTTTCCAACTTGAAATTCATAAAGAAAAATTTTAATTAATTTAAACTTGAAAGTTTCAAATTTTAGTATTTTAATAAGGCATGACCCTACAAATTAAATCCGACATTTTAATTAATTTCTTTGTTCTCTAATCAAAATGGAATTGAATATAAATTAAATTGTAAAATTATCACAAGTATAGGAAACCTCTTAAAGTATTAACAAGATCAATTTTCAACAAATCCTCATTTCCTTAACCTTTAAATATTAGAAAATTGAACCATCAAGACTGTCACAAATTAAAATTAAAAATGCTTACACTCTGAACGAGAATTTCTGGATCAAGACTTTTTGTCAAACTTGAGAGAATTTTGAACGCCGACACTTGTTCTCGAATTTGATTTTTCTGTTGCAGACAAAAAAAGTTTACAAAAAAATTAAACAATTTTAGTGGCAAAATGAAATTAGAAATTGAAATTTTTGCAATTAAAATGGACTTACAAAATCGATACAATTTGGACAGTCGATCTTATTCTTATCCTTGTCCATTACAATCCTTCAAATTGTAAATTAAATGATTCGAATTCAAAGTGAATTTCAATCCAAACTGGAATTGAATTGAAGGAGCTGAAGGTGGAACGCAAAGAACCTTGAAATTGTTTATGAGGTTTAGGGTTGTTGTTGAGTGTGAGAGGACCTTCAAAGTGTTTATTTTTAGCTCCCAACCTAAATTCAGACAAAGGCTCACGAAAGAGGGTTGGGCCTTTCAAAAAGGACCAAAAAGGTTTTCATGGAAAAATGCAATGATTGGGTATTCCAATTATTTTGTCCCCTCAACTTGATTTAATTAAAATCTCTTTAAATCTTTAAATCTTGTAGATGATTCACTAAGGAACGTTTTAATTACTCGGTGGATGATTTTAATGGGATAAGACAGGTGTGGGTCCAACACTCATTCGGATAGTTAATTAAGTTTGATGTGGCCGGATGACGCGGAATAGATTGATTGATATGACATCCCTGTCAAATCTAACGTCGATTTACTTTAATTTTAAATGTGGACGATGTCATTACTAAGTTGATTTGTTAATAAAGGCTTAATATCATTTCGTCAGCAAAAATTATAATTGGTTAGATACGCGCGTGCATCTGACAAATTACAATTTTTGCTGACGCCAAAATTAGTAGCCGTTAATAAACATGCATCGACCGCTAGTCTGGTGGAGGGCCTCCACTGGAGGCAGGCAGTTTAATTGGGATTTAGTCTAATTGCAATATTTAAAAATAAAAGATTTACTGAACCACAATTTTAATTTAAGTTCCTCAGATGGTGCCAATTTTAAATGGAATTGGATCATTGAAATGTTTAAAGGTGATTAAACTAGATTTATGAAAAATCTACATTTAAAACCAATTCCACGGTTCAAGGTTGTTAACTTTAATTGTGAAAAAATTGAGAAACTCAACTAATCAAATATTTTTAATGCAAATTGAAATGTTTGTCGAGTTTCATTTTTAGTTGCATAATTAAAGTCCGTTTTAGTTCACAGTTCAAAGAGTAGAATCATTCGAATATTTTTTGGGTTAATTGACTTGTATTAATTACATTGGATCCACACAGTTAACTCACGATCAGTTAAGGAAAATGGAATTGGAAACAAATTGTGTAGTTTCCTCAACATCAATTTGTAATATATTTGTTTGGTCCATTTAAAATTTGAAATTTGGGCCGGTTGTTTGAAAATGAAATGTGCCCATTTTGCATTTCCGTCAGATTTTTATTGACAACCAACCTCCAAGGTGTATAAAAGCTTAAATGTGACTGCAGTTAAACTGAGTTTAGCTTTAACTTAAAAATTCAAAAATTGTTTTTCCACCAAAATCATGGTACTTGATATATATTAAATTTTAATTCCTCAACTGAAAAAAATTGGCTGTGGAAAATTTAGAAAAATATGGAAATTTCTAAGTGGATTTTTTTGAGTTTGATTCTCAATGGATTTTATCTGACTGGTGGATCCACAACGGAACAAACTTTCTTGATTTAGTAAGAGACTCCATTTCAATAATCAATCAAAATTTTAAATTGTAGATGAAAAATTCAAATTAAAGATTCAAAATTCAAATTAGGAAAATATTTGACTGTGACTGAATGTAATTTTAATATTCAAAATGGTTCTTGATCCAATTTAAATGGACTTTTTTTAAAATTAAACAAATGGGGAATTTTAAAAACTTTGTTAATTTTTTTAGTATGGAGTCAAATTCAGACGAGTGGACGGTGACGTTCTCAGGGTTTGTTCCAGTTTCAACAGAACATGAAAGGAGATTCCATCAGGATTTTCCAAACTTTCAACATAATCACGATGGAAGTTTTAGTAAAAATACAACTTTGAATGTACCACCAATTGGGTTGGTTCAAAAGCTCTTTCATCACGTGAGTGGAGGAGGTAGGAGACAAATCTCTGTGGCGAAGACAAGTACACACAATTCCAACAACTTGAACTACCTTTGGACGGTCATTGTTCATTAATCAATTTTATTTAAAATAAAATTATTCGAATCACATTTAAAATATGTTGTACAAAATCCATTTTTGAAATTATTTGAAATTATTAAAAAATAATTATAAAACATTATTCAATTAAATGCATGTTATTTATTATTTTCCAAATGTAGCCAAATTCGTATTAATACGTTTTCCCCGTACCTATGGCGGCTACATAGGGAAAATAATAAATACAATTTTTATACAATTTTATACGAGAACAAGGGTGAAGGGCTAATATTTTTATTCTAATGGCCGATGGCTAAATCTAATAATTGAATTATGCCACAATAATAAAATGTGCCATATCCTTGATTATACATGATTTATGTAAAGGTGTTATTTAGCAAAACCCTTTGTCAATGCGATGACAGCGGACGAAGTAGAAGGAAACCCATTTGATTATTTTCCTATTTAAGTGACAAGCTACCAGCTTCAATACAAAAAGTTTCGTCCAAAGTTTCTTTTTAAATGCGAATTGAAGTACAAAGAGCTCTTATAAAATAGACACTTTTTCTATCTTCAAAACCAACATCTGTCACCAATGTCTTCAAATATCTTGAAATAATCACCAACTTTTAGAATTTACAAGATTCAAAGAGAGTCCTCCAACTTTGCTGGCTCGAATTAATTGGAAGTGAAATCCTTGAATATCTGGCCATTGTCATCTAAATATTAAATGAAGGTTTCACACAAAAGTAACTTTTGAAATTTGCAAATCGATGCTTGTGGACGTTTCCACGGCAGAGCTTTCAATCACATAATATCATTAGCAGCAAAAATTCAATTTCTCTCTACGAACCCCAAAAAACTGATCAAGTTTGGTACAAGTTGTGGATCACAGATTCCAAGTCCAAAAAGTTCTTCATCAGATGTCCGTTAATTTATGATTGACCATTATTTCAAGACAAAGACCGAAAGTCTGTGAATTGTCTGGAGTGTAAAATTAAACTGACATTGTACTTGGGTCAAGTTACAGCACCTCGGTTTCCGCAGCGACTCGTGATTACCAAAATTTTCATCAATGCACACCTTTA